>JAYJMB010076515.1:0-22790 GCA_036873735.1 Pouteria campechiana
AGTATGCCGCATTGTAAAAATTTCTAAAACTTTACAAGAGTGAACATTTACATTTTTGAAATTTCTAGGGCCTTACAAAAATATAAAATAATAATAAATTAAAAACCACATGTTCTCTTCTAGAACATGAATACAACTATCACAACATGAAGGTAGATCCAGAAGGCCCAAATTCCCCTCAATTCATTACAATACTCTACGCCTTTCACGCATACAATCATACCATATACGTGCCCTCTAGGCATTTTGAATCACCTCACCTTTCAGCCATTCTGGCTCATCATATGGAACCAGGGGCCATGAAGACACCACAAATACCAAACTATGCCATACAGGCATAACCTTATAATTGTGCCATTCGGGCACCAAATACAACTCATGGAATGCTTCCCATTCCATTCATATATGCATTCATAAATTATAGAACTGAAACAAGACTTATGGGATGAATTCTATTCCCACTTATCCAAACAAACATCACTTTAAACACAATTAGGGAATACACTCTATTCCCTATCCATCCACCATTTATATTATTACAAAAGCATACTCAATTTGGGATACTTACTATCCCTATCAATCTAACATGCATAACCTTATGCATATCATGTTCATAACCACATACATACATGAAACAGCCATACACGTGCTCATTCATATACAACACTGGGATATTCTCAATCCCTTTTTATTCGGACATTCATACACAAGAATAAACTTAAAGACACAGGATATTCTCCATCCCCACAATCACATATGCATATCATAAACCCAATGCCCCTTATTTCAATCCTAAGGATACTTGTTATTCGTAACATTCATACATCTATCATACTTGATAAACATTTATCTTAAACAAGCAAGGGATATCCACAATCCCTCATCCAAAACACACATGCTCGGAAACAACCAACAAGATAATTACTATCCCCATACATTCATTCATACAGAATATTGGATGCCTACTTACCTTAGGTATTTAGCTCCAAACCATATCTCTCAGACATTTTGCCTTTTCATCCTATATAGAGCAACAATCCCATTCATAATCATGTATTTAATGTATCATATCATATTAATATTTCTTTCATAGCCAATCTCAGGCTATAATCATCAACATGTGATAAGCTTAGTTAAACTAGCTTTTGTCCACAATTATTAAAAGAGACCTTCTTGTTTGACATATTTATCTAGCATCTTACATGATTAACATTTAAACAAATTGTAAAAAACTCAATTAAGCTTTTAATCTATTCAATCCATGGCTTACATTGCCCATACATAAAAATTCTCTTTAACCTCTAACTAGGGCATAATCATAATTTTGATTTCACTAGTCCAAATCACTCTGTAAAATGTTCTACAACTGATAATCATGTAATTAATCATTTGCCCCATGTTTAATTCAACAAAAATAGGAAATTCCAAATTTCCACTATGCATGGAAACACTAGCTTGGCAAAATTCATAATTCCTCATCCCAATTCACAATCATTATTGTATTAACTCATTCCCCCCATCAATTTATAAGCATATATATCAATTTCATTCCAAAAATAAATCATTTCCCAAAACCCTAAAATTAAAAATTTGAGATTCAATTGGGAAATCAAGCTTACCTCCGCTTTTAAGCATAGCCGTCCTTCCCAAATGAAGGATGAAGCTCCCAACTCCATGTAGCTCCATCCATTTTGAGGAAATCAACTCATTCTTCCATTTTCTTCCTTTTTCCATGGATCAAATGGGTGAAAATTGGGTTCAAAGGAAAGATCACTAGTTTATATAGCTAGGCAAGATGATTTCCTAGTTAAAACGGCAAGAAAATAGGCATAACAGGGCTAGGGCATGACTATGGTGAGAGGGAGGAGAAAATGGCATGGCCTAGGGTGAAAACAGAATGGAACCAAACTTAAAAGTTGGGCTGCTACCATACAGCAACCCCCTATTCCCCAGCTGCCTGCCCTCCCAGCCTCCAGCCAATTTTTACAACTACCTGCCTTACCGCTTGCTAGGAGCAGTTTTGGTGCATTGGTCATAACTTCCTTATATGAACGCCAAATTGAGAGATTCTTGTTTCATTAGACAACTAATTTCAAGAGCTACAACCTTTATGTTGAATACATTTCTTAATTCATTCATCAGAAATGCCAAAATTTGGGTATAAGTAACACATATGTCATATTAAGTTTCATGTTCTCATACACTTACAATTAAATCATGGCCTAAAAATTTCAAAAATTTTGCTAAATTCACATTTATTATACTCTTAGCAATAATTCACAACACTTTCCACATTTTAACACCTCAGGCATTACAAATTATCCCCTTACAAAAGTTTTATCCTCGAAACTTTAAACTTCACCTCATAGATAAGGATATTTGACATGCACAATGTCCTTAAATTTCTAGGTGACCTCATCTTCAATATGATTACTCCACTGAACCTTTAGAGTGAATCAATATGTCATCAAGAAATACCACTACAATTTGATTCATATACTCATAGTGCACTATGCAAGATTATTCACAAATCATATGATTCCTTCTCACAATAAAATAACACTCATATAATTTCTCATCTAAATACTAAACATCTCAACATAAGAAAATCAGCATAACCTAAACACAATTAATGTTATATTCATATTCAAACATGGAAATCATAGTCATACTGAAATAAATACATGTACCATTGACCCATCCAGGGTCATTAGTCATACATCACACATATATAGCACATTCATGTGCTCATAACACATTCACAAATAGTATTACATGTAAGCCCATATATACAATTCATGCCATGCTAGCACTCATTGTCATGCAACAATGCTCATATGTATTACACACATCATAATAGCACAACTCAATCATGCCATGCTCATCATATCCATGTGTACGTCCATGCTCATGCCCATTATATCACATTTGCCACCAAATAGTACCATGCACGGGAGGCTATCAATCTGAGAGGACTCAACCACTAGTCAATCATATGAAGCCATATCAAGTGGACAATGCTACAACCAAGTGAAAAATCATCATCATCATCTTTTCAATTTTATTACTGATTTATACAGTAATTCATTCTTTATAACTTATCATTTTCTTTTCCTTATTAATGTATGATTAGTGGATTTCTGTATCTCCCAGTCACAAATATTGCCAGACTCATGATATCAGTATCGATACCACCTATGACATCTCACCCTCATTGCAACATAGGGATGTCAGATTCACTATGTACATCAATTGGGAGATTTCAGTTAACCATTAGCCTTTAATGATACATTCTATGGGGGCTCAGTCCTATATAGTATATCATGCTCCATTATACATATAATATCTTTTCATATTCTAGTTAATTCTTACATTATCAAACAAATGCCACCATAATGCCACCCTGGTAGTCGTCACCCCACGGGTGTCAATCGTTCTTCAATTGGTCAAGGTTGGTAGCACCCCTGCCAATCTATCCACTGCCTAATACATAAGTCTCATAATAAATAATCAATAGGGCCATCCTAGCAGGTACTCAAACCACAATGCACATATAAAGTAAACCTCAGAGGCTTTACCACTCCCCTCCATTGAGCCTCCATCACCCCACCATTGGGGTTTCAACTCCCTTTAGCTGGGGATTATTCACCTCGAGGTACCATATGTTGGTTCCATGTAGATGAATAGCTCAAGAGGGGAGGGGTGAATTGAGCAAATAAAAATTATGGCCAAATAAAACTTGATAAGCCAAGAAGAAGTAGTGATGCAGTATATATGTAATTCCATGTTTGATTGTATGACTGCTACACTTTCCAATTTTAACTTCTCTTGGTCATTCCTATGTCACACAAGTTATAGCATGTGTGTGTGTTAATGTAAGTGATAACATTATGCTTAATGAAGTAATGAAGGATATTAAGTAATTTCTCAAGCAATTAATGAAAACAGTGAAGTGCATGAAAGATAGAACAAGCAAGTAGATTCACATAGATAACATGATTTTTATAGTGGTTTGAGAACCATGTCCCTACATTCACTCTTCCAAGGGCACCAACTCATTGTGCCTTGGGTTTACTATATCCTATATAATGGTAATATGCTAGTGTCCCAAAACTCTTCTAGATTCCAACTCTAGGGGGCATGAATAAGTGTCCCCGATACTCTTCTAGATTCCAGCTCCAAGGGGTATAAACAAGTGTCCCCAACACTTTTCTAGATCTAGCTCTAGGGGGCATACAAAAGTGTCCCGGACACTCTTCTAGTTTTACAAGCTTACTAGGAAACTCACTAGTTTCAAAGGTCACCAGCAAAGGTTTTCCTAAGTTCACCAGTAACTCATACAATATGGTTTTCCTGAGTTCACCACTAACTCACATAGCTGATTTGACAACACTCTTTTTGCACACTATATTGCCTCTTTTCTTAGGCTGATTTGTACAAAGATTAAGCTTATAAATAAAATGATATCTCATTTAAGATCATTAGATATCAGTGCTCTAGGTAAATGATTATGATAAAACTCTTAGGCTCATTATCTATCAGTGCAATGGAGATTGATTGTCTAGAAGGAAGCATAGTCTGACTAAGAGAGATGTTTACACGATTATGCTCTGCTTTTATTTTTCTTTCAGTTTCCTCAACCTTCTTTATTATTACTACACTACCTTTATATTGTTTCAGAAACTTTTGCCCTTTGGAGGTGGTTGACTTTTTATTAATGTTAAAGACTATTTTGATTTCTCCATTGAAAAGTTGTCTTCTTGAGAAACTCACTTGTAGCTGGAAAGCCTGTAGCACCATTCTTTGAAGAAGGTGCCTTTCAATTTTAGCAAATGCCTAATGAAGACTTTTTTGGTTGATTAACTTATTCACTAGTTTGGAAAGACGCTCGTTAAGCTTGAAGGGAAGCAGCCTCGGAGTATTATAACCTTTGTCAAAGTGTAGTCTGCTTTCCTTTAAATTTCTTTCCATCTTCAGCTAATCTTGAATTGTCCAATCTGTTTTATAAAATTTGCTTTGAATGCAATTATGACTGGAAAGTGTAGTTAGCGATGTCTGGCACAGATGGCTTCTACTCTTCATAATATATCATGTTTTATCTGAGAACTTTGTCAGATCATTTCTTGAATTTGTTTTTTGTAGGTAATAGACAAATTAACTCTAAGTAGATCCACATGATAGGCCACTTTGTCATTGTTAGAGACTGTTGTAGTAATTTACTTCATCTTCTGGTTTGTCTGTTATAAGCAACAGCAAAATCATAGAAGTGCAGATGAAGTTTCTCTTCTTCATTATTCATCAGATGACATTCTCTTAACAGATGAAGTTTCCTTAATTAGGTGCTTTGTCTGTTATAAATGGCAAATAGTCTTTGTTGGGCAGGTAGAGCTTCTTCACAATAGATGAATTATCCTTCACTAGACAAAGTCTTCTTCTCATCAGCCGAAGTGCCTTTGTCTATTATAAGTAGTAGACAATTTCTCTTGACAGACAAAGGTTCTTCCCTAATAGACAAAATGCACTTTGTCTGTTGTTTGTCTATTAGGATTAGCAAAAAAAGTTTTAATCTATAGACAAAGTCTTCCAAATGATTCGTTTGTCCATTTGTCTGTCATAAGTGATAGACAAAGTTATGGCGAGGAGATGAATTCTCCTTCCAGTCGCTTTTATGATGGTTGTTTGTTAAGTAATAGATGGCTCATTAACACATGGATTAATTGCTTCTTTTAAAGGTTGTCTATTATATTTTCATAGATTGCAGACAGGTTTCTTGGCCTCTTCAGTTTTCAGATGAACTTTACATGATAGACAAATACTTGAGTAATTTTGTCTCCATTTTGGCTTCTTATTTGTTTGATTTCTGCTTCATTTTGTCTCTTCTTCTGCAAACTGAGTTTGTTTTTAAGTTGCGGTTAAGCGTTTAGTATAATCAATTTTTCTATCTTATCCTTGGAATGATTTGTCTAAATCATCTTGAGGTGAATGCTGTCTAACACTAACTTTATCTATAAATAATTTGCTTGATCACTCATTGAGGCTTAAGCTCTATGACTACAGATTTACTTGATGGCTTTTTTTCAAAGTGTCAATGTCATTCTTTTTGATCATTCTTATCTTCTTTTGGTCAGTGGATTGTGGCTGTCCACTATATTCAAATTGCTTCTCGGTATGTTTAGACCTATTTATACAATGCTTGGGATCACAATTGTCAGTACCACACATGTTCACTCAAATGTTGTTGCTCATCATCAAAACTTGACTGATTGCCACATGCATTGTTTGGTTCAACACCATATAATGCATTACTAATCACACATACTCAAGCATATCCATGTGAGTCACACACCCATTTCATGCATATGTATGCCACCCAGATACCTCAATTCATCAATTATATTAAATCAACTCAATTCAAATATAGTGAGATTTAATATTAACCAACACAATCATGGTGCACATGCCAAATTATTCAAATCAACCTACTCACAAACAAGGTTATTCAATCACAATACTTATAAACAGCAAGACTTAATAAGTCATTCAACAATATATGACATATCATCATTTCCATTCTCAACCAAAAATCCATCAACTCTCAAAGTTTCAAACATACAATTCATCACAGAACTCATCTAGTTTTGAGTTAAATACATAATTTAAAAAAACACACATAATTGGGTTATCTACCCAAATACACATTTGGGAATTATACCATAACAGATTATATCCAGTCAATCAATCAAATAACCCACAAGGATACACTTAACCCAACCAACTAAGGTCTACATATAACCAATTTAACCTAAGGAATCCAATGATTCCTTCATAATCCAACCAAAGAAATCCAACCAAATAACTGACATTAATTTAATTTCACATATACCCATTCATGAAGCTCCACATTTTCATCCATTTACTTTTTACCTACACCATAGTACTTAAAGGTAACAAATAAATAAGGGCACATATAAGCACCACTACACTTCCCTGCGTTACTCTGAACATAACAATCATATACAACTCATGTAAGTGCTATCAGAGCACTATAAGATTCACATCACATTGGTATCATCATATATATCATTTACATGCCCTCATTTCTCACACCTTCATAGTACCATTAAATTAATATTCTTCCATATTTTCATGGCATGTCATTTTTGATCTCTTCCAAAAACCACTACCATCATGATTTTGGGCTTATCATTCTTGGTATCCGATAACCACTCAGCTTTGATACCATCTGTAACATCGTGTACCCCCACCCTATGCATTTTCACCACGAACTACCAGGGCTGATGCAGGATGTTACTATTTTCCAAATAATTCCCCATTTTTACACAATTTTTGCCAAAAATCTAGCAGAGTCTACCCTGAATTATCAGGGTCAACACCGGGAGTACAAATGTTTAATATATAAAAACTAAATTTAACAATCATAAAATAATTAAGATTAACAAAAAATCTATCACACTATGGTGTTTGAAATCTACTCATGGCAAAATGGGTGGAGTTTACTCTAAGAATTTTATAAATGTCACAACTTTGGGCTATATAAAGTCGAAGAAAAGAATTGAAATGGTAAATTTGGGAAAAAGCATATTTATGATCAATGTAAATGGTCTAAGATAGTTATTATATGTATTTGGATGAGTGGGGAATCTTGATTTAAGACTTGGGTATAATTTGAAATGAAATTAGAATGTGGAGTCATTTATAACAGAAAATTCAGAGAAAATTTGCTTAAAAAATAACCGAATAGGTGATTTTTGATAATTGACCTCAAATGACATAGTGAATGGTATGAGCATAACTCATTTCATATATGTGATGTGTGGGAAGTGATTATTGGGATATTTGAGATGTTTTATTTAAAATGGGGCTATGGTGATTTTTCATAAGTATAAATGCTGAATTTGAAAAATGGATCATTGTGATTAAATTTTGACATAGATAATGAACTAATTTGAAAGAGTGTTCAACATAGAAGTTGTAGATCATGAAATGATCTATCTAATGGAAGAAACGTAACTCGATTCTAATATCATGTGAGGAAAATATGACTAATGCACCAAAACTATTTCAAATGAAAAAAAAAATAAAAAGATGAATGAGATGGATCAACTTTATTGAAAATTTTAACATGTTTGTGGGATGATTTGGAAAAGGTTGTTAATATAACATTTGTAGCCCTTAAAATTATCTTTCATGCATCAAACTAAGGTCACATGGACATTGTATGTAAAAGTTATGCTTACATTACTAGCAGTGTATTGGAGTAGTAGGTTAGTGTCGAGACATAGGTTTTTTATGTCACGACACTAAGCAGTTAGCAAAGTCGATGTCGCAACACTGGTTTTCTATGTCAAAACATTAGGCAGTTAGCAAAGCCTGTGTCATGACATAGGTTTTCTATGTTGGGACACTGATTCTGTGGCATGTCAAAGCACCAAAAAATTTGATCTTTTTAAGCCCTAAACCCATTATATTTTTCATTTTTCATTCCATTCTTCATCCCTAATGCTATTCTCATATCCCTAGACGCCATTTAGATAGATTGTTTGCTTGATTTGCTAGGAAATCATGATGCCTAACTCGATAAACTTGTGAAGTTTTTGTTAAACCCAATTTTCACCCATTCAAACCATATAAAACAGTAGTAAATGGAAGAAATGTCAGATTTCCTCCAAATGGAAAGTGCAACATGGAGCTAGGAGCTTGGTCCTTCGTTTTGGGAGGACGACTATGTTTGAAAGCAGAGGTAAGTTTAATTTCTCAACCAAATCTCAAAATTTTGCTTTTAGGGTTTGGGGATTATTAGATTTTTGGGGCTTAAACTAATATATGGGCTTATAAATTCATGGGAAAATGAGTTAATGCAATGATAATGATGATTTAATATGAGAAATTATGAAGATTGTTAAGTTAGAGTTTTTATGAATACTAAAAATTAGGGATTTTCTTATTTTTATTGAATTAATCATGATGTAAATGATTGATGTATGATTTATAATGTTTTGGGGCTTGTTTAGAGTGATTTGGGTAAGTGAAATCGAGTTTTGGGCTAAGCCCTAGTTAGGGTTTGAAAAAGATTTTTGTTAGTGGACTATGTAAGCCATAAATTATTTGGATTAAAACTTTAAAGGAGTTATTTATATGTTATTTGGATGTTACTCATATAAGATACTGGATAAATTTGTCAAACAATCAAGGTTGTGATATAAATTGTGAAGAAACCCTCGTTTAACTGATGTTTATCATATTATTGATGATTATAATTTGAAATTGGCTATGAAAGAAATGATAATGTGATGTACTGAGTATATAATTACAAATGGTTAAGTAAATGAGATTGATGCCCTATACGGGATGATTTAAATAGGATTAAAAGATAGAGCTTGAGGAATATGGGTGGAACTCGAGGCTTGAAGTAAGTTGGTGCCCCTTGTATGATTTGAATGAATGGATGGGGATATTTTTTATCCCATGTTTGTTCTGGGCATATTTGTTTTGGATGAGGGATTGTGGATATCTCGTGCTTGCTTAAGAATGATGTTTATCCATTTTGTGAATATATGTGTATTGGGGAATAGTGAATATTCCTTGAGCATTAGAGAATGGGAGTATGTGATTGTATGAATGCAATGGAATATGCATGATCCAATAAATAGTATGTATTTATGAATTTAACAAGGGATAGAGAGTATCCCTTGGATTGAAATGACTGAGGAGATATAAAATAGCTCATGTTATACTCATCCTTGTGTATGGATGTCTTCTACATGAAAGGGATGAGAAATATCCTACTTTTGTGATAAGAATGTATATGGATAGTATGAGGAATTGAGCCTCATGGTATATTTATTTTTGTATTATACATCTCAGGATGAGATGGAAGCATATTGTAGTTATGGTTGTGGTTGTATACTCCTGAAGAGCGTAGGGTGTTGTATTGGATTAAGGACGAGCTGAGCCTCCTGACATATTTTGATTGTGTTATTTTGATTCATGTTCTAGATTAGAACATGTGTATTAATTATAATTTATTATTATTTGTACTTACTTACTGAGTTGCATGGAGTCACCCCTTCTTAATCTATTTTTTAGCTAACAGGATAGGCAAAGAATTTCAACTATGGGTTGGGATTGGTGAGCAAGAGTAGAAGATATTTTAATGGTATGCTAGAATGTTGGGATTGGAATCCTGTTATGTAATTATGCATGATTGTATTTTATTCCAAATAATGTAAACTAAATGTAACGGCATGTCATAGTAAATTACTGATGAAGTTGTAGATGAATTTGTATTAATCCTAGGAAATGTATTGCCATCATGATCTGGTTCCAATCTTGGGCGAAGCTGTGAGTATGGGTGTGAGTGTGTCGGCATAATTATTGTCATTTGATAATAGAAATATAAAATGTTATTTGATTTCATACATGTATATTAGGTATAAATGTTTTATATTTCAAGGGAGACTCTACCAAATTTTTGGTAAGATTTTTCTCTGGAATATAAGATGGTAGTGTTCCGCACGGCTCTGTTGTGGCATGGTCTAAATGGATAGGGTGGGGGTGCGGGACGTTACAAGTGGTATCACAGCTGAGTGGGTATCTGATATGATAAGCTCAAGTTATGATGGTAATGGTTGTTAGATGGAGATAAGAAGTGACATGCCATGAATATATAAAAATAATTATGTTAGAATAATAAGAAGGTGTGAGAATGGAAATAGAGGGCATGTAAATGATAATTGGGAGGTGAAATGGTCATGTATAGGTAATATATATAGTTGTTGTGACTTGATATGATTATATATGGATGATATCTATAGGAAATGACTATGATAGTGCTCTAATAGCCCAATTATCATTGAAATGAATATTGATATTAATGATATATTTACTATAATCAGAGTGGTGCAGCAAAAACGTGGTAGTGTCCATATGTGCATCATATGGGAAGGTTGATATATTATTCTTTACAGTATATTTGACCTGGAATGTTAAATGTCATGTTACATAGTGTGTGTTGAATAAATGAAATTGTGAAGTTTCATGTATAGGTATTAGAAACTCAAATTGAGTTCAGTTGTTTGTTTTCTTGTAGTGGAATCATTAGATTCCCCAAAATAAGATGTGTTGTAAATGTGGTTGGTTGTTTGATTGCCTTGATGGGACATGGTATGTAGTGGCACAAATTCTATGAGTAATCTTTGATGAATTTATTATGATTGTGATTTATTGAAATGCCAGGATGGCATTGATATGACTGATATGTTGAAGTGGTGTGGTGTATTTATGGATTGATTTGATTGATTCTATTAATTGAAATATTATTGATATGGCATTGCTTCACCATAACTAATTGTTAAACAATATGACATGTTTATATGTATGATTGAATAATTTTTCTTGTGAATATGTTGATTTGAATAAAGTGGCATGTGTGCCATGATTGAGAATGATGACATACCCATGTACTGTTCAATGGTTTGCTATGCTCATTGTGATTGATCGATTTGTTGTATGTGCAATGAATGAGAATGTTAAAATTTTGAATTGAGTTTTTTCGATTTCCCCCAGATTTGGCTAAAGCATTGAGATGATGCATTCATACATGAAATGTGCATTTATGTATAAATGTGCATTATATGACATAATGCTATGATGTTTGGGGATGAGGTGGTTGGAGTTGCAGTGTGATAATGTGATGTTGGCCTGGTGTGGCAAAGATATGATGTGGAGGCCTGTATGACTTGGATTTGTGTGATGGGCCAATGTGGTTTGGCCATGTGGCATGGTTGGCCTATATGGTCAGGGAGGTGGTATTGTGGGTAGCCAGCGTGGCCGAGCATTGCTTAGTGATCAGGAGGTGGTTGTGTGGGCAGTTGGCATGGCCAGGCATTGCTTAATGATTGGCCTGGATGGCCTAATTGGTATAAATGGTATTATGGGAGGTTCCTTATAAGGATGCCTAGCCCTAAAAGGGACAAATTCATGATGGTGGTGAGGTTCCTAGCAAAGATGCACTGGGCTTGGAGTGTGTGGCAGTGTGTACCATGACCATTGCATTCATGTGACATTATGAATCATGAGCATTATCTTGTTGCATTATCATTGGTATACATTAAGGCACATTTATGTATTGGATTTACAGAAACTATATTTGATAATATCATGTGTGATTAAAGGATGCCTAGTAATAAGGCAGTATGTTATGTAGTACTATATAAATTGCATTTTGAATGTATATGTATAATGCAAGCAAGTGAGCATTACAGTATATGCATTATAATCTGTATTGGTATGAGCTTATTTGTGTATTTCCATGTTTTAGAATATTATAACGTTGTGTATGTATCCAGTTATGAAGAATAAACTTATTTAGTCTTTATGAAACTATGTTGATTTGATTACATTGGCATGTTAAATGTCATGGATGAGAAAGTGTGTTAGTATTACTGAATAATTAGATATATAATCTGATCAATATATCTTGTGTGGTGTATCTTGGAATGCAGATCCCCAAGATGTAAAATATTCAACTAAAGCAATATGTAAAATTTGAAATTTGAAAAAAAATAATGAGATTTAAGCAATTCTTAAAGTTTTGAGGATGAAACTTTTTGTAACGAGGGAAGTGTGTAATACCTGTGGTGTTTGAAATCTACTCATGTGAAAATGGGTAGAGTTTACTTTAAGAATTTGATAAATGTCACTACTTTGGGCTATACAAAGTCACTGAGAAGAAAAGAACTGAAATGATGAATTTGGGAAAAAGCATATTTATGATCAATGTGAACGGCCTAAGATATTTATTATATGTATTTTGATGTGTGGGGAATATTGATTTAAGACTTGGGTATAATTTGGAAAGAAATTGAAATGTGGAGTCATTTATAGCAGAAAATTCAGAGAAAATTTGGTTAAAAAATAACTGAATAGGTAATTTTTGATAATTAACCTCAAATGAGGTAGTAAATGGTATGATCATAACTCATGTCATGTATGTGATGTGTGGGAAGTAATTATAGGGCTATTTGAGATGTTTTACGTAAAATGGGGCTAGGGTGATTTTTCATAAGTGTAAATGCTGAGTTTGAAAAATGGATCATTGTGAATGAATTTTGACATAGATAATGAACTAATTTGAAAGACTATTCAACATAGAAGTTGTAGATCATGAAATTATCTATCCAATGGAATAAAAATGACTTAACTCTGATATCATGTGAGGAGATTATGACTAATACAACAAAACTATTCCAAATGAAAAAAATAACAAGATGAATGAGATGGATCAACTTTATTAAATTTTTTTTCATGTTTGTGGGATGATTTGGAAAAAAATTTTAACATAAGATTTGTATCCCTTGAATTATATTTTTAATGCCATAAAAATAAGGTCATTAAGACATCATATGTAAACGTTATGCTAAAATTACTAGCAGTGTATGAGGGTAGTAGGTTAGTGTTGCGACACAGGTTTTCTATGTCGCGACATTGCGTAGTCAGCAAAGTCTGTTTTGCGACATAGTTTTTCTATGTCATGATACTGGGCAGTTAGGAAAGTTTATGTCACAACATTGGTTTTCTATGTTGTGAGACTGGGTAGTCAGCGCAACATATGTTTTCTATGTCGCGACACTGATTCTGCGGCACGTCAGAGCACCAAAAAGTTTGATCTTTTTAAGCTCTAAACCCATTCTATTTTTCATTTTTCATTCTGTACTTCATCCTTAATGACATTGTCATGTCCCTAGACCTTGTTTAGCTAAATCCTTTGCTTGATTTGCTAGGAAATCATGATGCCTAGCTAGATAAACTTGTGATTTTTTTTTGTTAAACCCGATCTTCACCCATGCAAACCGTAGAAAATAGTAGAAAATGGAAGAAATGTCAGATTTCCTTCAAACAAAAAGTGCAACATGGAGCTGGGAGCTTGATCCTTTGTTTGAGGAGGACTGCTATGTTTGAAAGCAAAGGTTAGTTTAATTTCTCAACCAAATCTCAAAATTTTGATTTTAGGGTTTTGGGATTATTGGATTTTTGGGGCTTAAATTGATACATGGGCTTATAAATTCATGGGGAAATGAGTTAATGTAATGATAATGATGATCTGGCATGAGAAATTATGAAGATTGCTAAGTTAGGGTTTTTATGAATAGTAAAAATTAGGAATTTTCTTATTTTCATTGAATTATAATTGATCTATGATTTATAATGTTTTGGGGCTTGTTTAGAGTGATTTGGATCGGTGGAATTGAGTTTTGGGCTATGCCCTAGTTAGAATTTAAAAAACATTTTTGTAAATGGACTATGTAAGCCATAAATTGTTTGGATTAAAAGTTTAAAGGAGTTAATTACATGTTATTTAGATGTTACTCATATAAGATACCAGATAAATTTGTCAAACAATCAAGGTTGTGATGTAAATTGTGAAGAAACCCTAGTTTAAATGATGTTAATCATATTATTGATGATTATAATTTGAAATTGGCTATGAAAGAAATGATAATATGATATAATGAGTATATAATTACAAATGGTTATGTAAAGGAGATTGTAGCCCTATATAGGATGATCTAAGAAAGATGAAAAGACAAAGTTTGAGGAATATGGGTGGAGCTCGAGGCCTGAAGTAAGTAGGCACCCTTTGTATGATTTAAATGAATGGATGGGGATATTTTTTATCCCATGTTTATTCCAGGCATATATGTTTTAGATGAGGGATTGTGGATATCCCGTGCTTGCTTAAGAATGATGTTTATCTATTTTGTGAATATATGTGTACTGAGGAATAGTGAATATTCCTTGACATGTAGAGAATGGGAGCATGTGATTGTATGAATGTAATGGGATATGAATCGTCCCATAAATAGTATGTATGTATGAATATAACAAGGGATAGAGAGTATCCCCTAGATTAAAATGACTGAG
Organism: Pouteria campechiana; assembly: GCA_036873735.1. NCBI lineage: Eukaryota > Viridiplantae > Streptophyta > Magnoliopsida > Ericales > Sapotaceae > Pouteria > Pouteria campechiana. Next base: position 14,944 of record JAYJMB010076515.1, read on the forward strand.
GAGATATAAAAATACCTCATGTTATACTCATCCTCATGTATGGATGCCTTCTACAAGAAAGGGATAGGGAATATCCTAGTTTTGTGATAAGAATGTATATGGATAGTATGAGGAATTGAGCCTCATGGTATATTTTTTTTTGTATTATACATCTCAGGATGAGATGGAAGCATATTGTAGTTATGGTTGTGGTTGTATATGCCTAAAGGGCGTAGGGTGTTGTATTGTATTAAGCAGGAGCTGAGCCTCTTGGACCTATTTAGATTGTGTTATTTGATTCATATTCTGGATTAGAACATGTGTATTAATTATAATTTCTTATTATTGTTTATTATTCATGCTTACTTACTGAGTTGCCCAGAATTACTCCTTCTTAATCTATTTTTTAGCTGATAAGACAGGTAAAGAATTTCAACTGTGGGTTGGGATTGGCGAGCAAGAGTAGAAGATATTTTAATGGTATGCTAGAATGTTGGATTGAAATCTTGTTATGTAATTATGCATGATTGTATTTTATTCCAAATAATGTAAACTAAATGCAATGGCATGTCATAGTAAATTACTCATGAAGTTGTAGATGGATTTGTATTAATCCTGGGAAATGTATTGTCATCATGATCTGGTTCCGATCTTGGGCAAAGCTGTGAGTATCAGTGTGAGTGTGTAGGTATAATTATTGTCATTTGATAATAGAAATATAAAATTTTATTTGATTTCATACATGTCAATCAGGTATAAATGCCTTATATTTCAGGGGAGATTCTGCCAGATTTTTAGTAAGTTTCTTTTCTGGAATGTAAGATGGTAGCGTTCCGCATCGGCTCCAGTGTGGCATGGTCTAAACGCATAGGGTGGGGGTGCTGGGTATTACAAACTCACACCCACACCTTCAGCTTTGTCCCAAGACTAAAACTGATTATGGTGGCAATCACACAACAACAATTACAATTATATCACTATGACATGCCCATGCTTTACAATAAACATTATTCTAATCTTATTATAGAAATTTAATTAAACTTTTAATTTACAAAGATATAACATTAAGGAATTCCAATCCCAATTTACCATTTCATAATCAAAATGTCTTCAAGTTTGGATTATTAGTTCCAATCCACAGTTGGTATTCTTTACCTGTCCTGTCCACTAAAAAAATAAAATAAGGAGTGAGTTTGGGGAACTCAGTAAGTAGGCAGAAAAATAAAATAATAATCAATTGAAAATCACATGTTCTCATCCAGAACATGAATACAACTATCACAGCATAAAGGTAGATACGGAAGGCTAAAATCCTCCTCAATTCATTACAATACTCTATGCCCTTCAGGCATACAATCATACCATATACGTGCCCTCTAGGCACCTCACATCACCTCACCTTTCAACCATTCTAGCTCATCATATAGAACTAGGTGCCATGCAGACACCATAAATACCAAACTATGACATACAAGTATAACCTTATAACTGTGTCATTCGAGCACCAAATACAACTCACGAAATGCTTCCCCTTCCATTCTTATATGCATTCATAAATTATAGAACTGAAATAGGACTTATGAGATAAATTCTACCCCCACTTATCCATATAAACATCACTTTAAACATAGTTAGTGAATACACTCTATTCCCTATCAATCCACCATTCATATTATTATAAAAGCATACTCAATTTGAGATACTTACTATCCCTATCAATCCAACATGCATAACCTTATGCATATCATGTTCACAACCACATACATACATGAAACAAAAATACACGTGCTCATTTATATACAATACAAGGATATTCTCAATCCCTTTTTATTCAGACATCTATATACAAGAACAAGCTTAAAGGCACGGGATATTCTCTATCCCCATAATCACATATGCATATCATAAACCCAACGGTCCTTATTTTAATCCCAAGGATACTCATTATCCCTAACATACATACATCCACCATAGCTGATAAACATTTATCTTAAACAATTAAGGGATATCCATAATTCCTCATCTAAAATACACATGCCCGAAAACAACAACAAGATAATTACTATCCCCATACATTCATTCATATAGAACATGGGGTGCCTACTTACCTTAGGCGTTTAGCTCTAAACCGTATCTCTCAAGCTCTATGCCTTTTCATCCTTCTCAGATCATCCTATATAGAGTAGTAATCTCATTCATAATCATGCATTCAATATATCACATCATATTAATATTTCTTTCATAGCCAATCTCAGGCTATAATCATCAAACATGTGATAATCATTAGTTAAACTAGGATTTCTCCACAATTATTAAAAGAGACCTTCTTGTTTGACATATTTATTTGGCATCTTACATGAATAACATTTAAACAACTAGCAAACAACTCAATTAAGCTATTAATCTATTCAATTCATGGCTTACATAACCCATGCATAAAAATTCTCTTTAACCCTTAACTAGGGCATAATCATAATTTCGATTTCATTAGTCCAAATCACTCTATACATATTCTAAAACATTATAATCATGTCACTAATCATTTACACCATGTTTAATTTTAAAAAAATAGTAAATCCCCAATTCTCACTATGCATGGAAACCCTAGCTTAGCAAAAATTGTAATTTTTCATGCCAATTCACAATAATCATTGTATTAAGTCATTCCCCCATGAATTTATAAGAATATATGTCAATTTCATTCCAAAAATTCATCATTTCCCAAAACCCTAAAATCAAAAATTTGAGATTCGATTGGGAAATCGAGCTTAGTTCCTCTTTTAAGTGTGGCCGTCCTTCCCAAATGAAGGACAAAGCTCCCAGCTCCACGTAGCTCCATCCATTTTGGTGAAATCAACTAGTTCTTCTATTTTCTTCCTGTTTTCACGGATCAAATGGGTGAAAATTAGGTTCAAAAGAAAGATAACAAGATGATTTCCTAGCTAAAATAGCAAGAAAATAGGCATAATGGGGCTAGAGGATGACTAGGACGAGAGGGAGGAGAAAATGGAATGGCCTAGGGTGAAAATAGAATGGAACCTAACTTAAAAAGTTGGGCCGCTGCCATATGGTAGCCTCCTGTGTAATGCCCTGCCCTCCCAGGGCTGTTATTTTATCTTTCCCTATAATTACACTATGATCTTACCATGATTTTTCTACTTCCAAGGTGGGATTGCTTTGATACCATTTTCTAGTTTACCTTATTTCTACAGAAAATCGGATAGAGTCTCCCCTAAAAATGGGGCTGCCCACCTTGGGTACAAGCATTCAACATTTGTGATAATACATTTTCTCAATTAAATTCATAAATAAGAAATAAAATACTCCATAATTTACCTTTAGACCACCCCTAACTCCGCAGGCTCCCCCCTAAGACCGCGACTATATCATGATGGCAATGCATTCACTCTCCACCATACACATCAGTCCCTATACATCATCCACATCATACTCCATTATTCAACTAACGTGCCTATAAAGTTCAACCATATATCATTGAATCTTTAATACATGATATAAATTATTAGACATGGATTAATTACAATCACCCATGTACATAAGATGGAAATTTCTTAATGTTAATATAATTTAAAAAGCATACATTCAACTACTATGCTTCCATACTATCCTTGCCTTTTCTTTGGCCTTGACCTGTCAATTAAAAAAATAGAATAAGAAGGCGTGAGTCAAGGCAACTCAGTAATAATTAATCATACAACATGTTCTAACCCGGAACATGTATCAAATACATCACAATCCAAATTCAGGTCATCATCGTAAACATAATATACTCCCATCTCATCTTGAGATGTACAACATAAAGCAATCATATGTGGCTCAAATAGAAAGATAATTCATGGAAATATCTCCATTTTCATTCATAGATACATAACAGAATATAGAATTAAGGGAATACACGCCATTCCCATCATTCATATACTACATTTATTCAACATATACATGGGGCATTTCTTGCCCCATCACATGGATATCCATACACAAAAATAAATATACATATATATGGAATACTTCCTATCCCCAATAGTCATATGTTCATCATACAGATAGTCATGGAACATTCTCTATTCCATTATACTCACAAAGTCACATTCATATATATATCAAATAAGAACTAATGAGATATGCTATATCCCCATCCATTCACACATGCCTAAAATCAACCAAATGGGATACTTCATATTCCCATTCATTCACACAATAGAGAAGAGTCTACTTACCTTATCATGCTTTACGTTCCACAACTCCTTGGCTTTCAAGTAATCCTCAAATAGATCTTGCATTCATGACATAATTGAATCCACCCAGTATCAATTATTTCACTATTAATTTATACATTATAACATTTACTTTAGTTGGTAATCACACTCATTTCTATTTGAATCGCCAATTGGGCTACATATGGGGTTTTCTCCCAATCCATGATTATTAAGAATGCATAATTATTATATCATATTGCTACCCATTTAAAGAGTTACCTTCCAATGCATCTCAATGTTGGGAACTCATTCCAATTCCTTCATATTGCTGCCCATTTTCAAATCCACTTCTCAATCATTCAATTTCTTCATATAATTAATCTTAATAATAATCCCATTAAACATAATATTCACTCAAACTATCACCACATTGCTCCTGCACATTCCATCAGCTTTGCATTGAAGCATTTTCACAAATATATCATATGTAATGCAATTTTTAGCAACTTGCATAATCTTTTTTTCAGTACCAGCTATATACATTTCATTACCATTGTAATTAACATATAATTATCATCGAAAATGGATACATAAACTTTCAAAATTTATTTTTCTAGCTACCCTTTTATCCTGCATTCTCAAACAAGAATCCATTGATACATTTTAGCTAACAGTTTGCATGCATAACTTTAAAACTTAATTTCGATAGACATTAATCACCTCTTAGCATAAATAATGTTCTAATTTCATCATCAAATCACTAATTGAATATTACATTCACTCCCTATACCATAAATAGCTAAATCACGCCCAACTCATGCTCATGCCCAAGCCTTATGGTTGTCCATTTTCATGGGTAGCTATATAGGGTCCAAATCACATCTAAACTTCATAGATTAAGCTACCAATTATGATTAATCAACTTTCCCATCAAAACGCCCATCAAATCTATAAGAAAATCACAAATTTTCAACCTTAGCTAGGCCCCATGAATAGAACAATCACCCTAGCAAGCCTAAAATGTGAAATCAATTAGGGGAAAGAGGTTTAACTTCAACTTCACATGGAAAGCAACTTATTTCTTCAATGGAAATACCAAAACCAGCAACACACAAACCCTAATAGCAACTTTCCCCACCTTAATCACGTCCCCAAGGGTGGAAATAGGCATGGTGATTTCTCTTGTTGCTTCGACGAATTTTTGCAATTGATTCTTGTTGTAAACAAGTGGAAAAATGAGGGTGTTGAGGGCTCAAGAGAGGTGGGTTCTCTCTCTTGGTCATGAATGGGGGAGAAAAGAAGGAGAAAATGTAGGTGATTGAGCACCTAACTTATCTCCATTTTGGTGCTCCATTGGTATGCATCTAGATCATGTTCATGCAATCCTAATGTTTCATTATTCCATCAATTAATTTCCATCAAAATCAAAATTAATTTGACATTATAATTCCCTCACATGTGTACATTCATTGTATACATAATTTTCCTTAAAAAATAAGAATAATGTCCTTTAAATCATAATTATCATGCCTTAGTCAATTTATGGGCCATTACTCACCCAATTAATAATTATACCTCCAATATCACATAAAATCAATAGATCATTTGCAAACTATTTTGCATAATTAATACCAAAATTTTCAACTTACACATGTTAATCTTGTCCTTAATTATATACCAGACATAGCCTTCATAATTTTAGCATATCTTTTTCATGATATCCAAATGACATGATTGTTGAGGTATTGGAAAGATAACTTCAAGGGATACAACTTTTATATTGAAAATATTTTTTAAATCATCCCAAAAATATGTTAAACAATTTAATTAAAGTGGTCCATCATGTTATTTTTAACATTTTTAAGCATCTGGAGCAGTTTCAGCGTACTAACCATAAATTTTTCATTTTATACCAAATAGTGCAATTATAGATTAGTTATGAAGATAATTTCAATATTTACAACTTTTATGTTAAACAAATTTTCAAATTAAGTCAAAAAATATATCAAAAATTGAACACAAATAACCCTATTTTCAATTTTTGCATTTTCTTAAAATACACTGGTGTTGTTTTTGATATTTTTTCCATATTTTTTTAATTATTTTACCACATTTTCACCCACATTTTTATACATAATTTAAGATATAAAAATCATAAAAAATTCCTCATATAATCAAGAAAAAAATCACATAATTACTCAAGCCCATTCACATAAAATTTCACTGTAATTCATATATTACACCAAAAAATTTCCAACTCTTTCTCATGTAAGTTTCCTTGCATTAAAATCCTAATCATTTTTTCATTCATTAATCATCAAAATACCCAACATTTGGGTTCATCAACTGCAATATAATCATAACATCAATTTCTTATGTGCATATTAAATTGAACATGCACCATTTTATCCCAATTTTACAAATTCTCCTTCACAAAATTAAAATTTCAATTTGTTCACTGAATAAAATACAAAATCACTACTTTTCAACAATAATCCATAATTTAAAACCACCAGGTGTTACATCCTACCCCCTAGCCACTTGCCCTCCCAGCCTCTTGCCAATTCTTACAACCAAGAGCAGTTTTGGTGCATTGGTCATAAATTCCTCATATGAACTCCAAATTGAGTGATTCTTATTTCATTGGATAGATAAGTTCAAGAGATACAACATTTAAATTGAATACTTTTCCTAATTCATTCATCAGATATGCCAAATGTTGGGTACAAGTGACACCTATGTCATATTCAGCTTCATGTTCTCATACACTTACACTCAAATCATGGCCTAAAAATTTCAAAATTTTGGCTAAATTCACATTTATTATACTCTTAGAAATAATTCACAAAACTTTTCACATTTTAATCCCTTAGGAATTACACCCATACATCAAACAGTTCAACAAGTAAATTACTTATGAGTGGCATTTCATCTTTCTTATCAATGTTAGATATTCTTTTGCACCTATCACACTTATCACAATAGGCATGAGCATCCTTGAAAATAGTTGGCCATTAAAAATTGAATTAAAATATCTTGAAAGTAGTCTTCTTTCCTCCAAAGTGTCCTCCACAATTCAATGTGTGGTAGTGACTCAAAATGTTTTGCTGCTCATTCTTTGGAACACATCGTTGGACAATTTGATCCCAGTAAAATTTGAAGAGAATTGGATCATCCCAAAAGTGTAACACCCCAATTTTAGGACACTACCAAATTATAATTTAAAGAGGAACCTCATGTAGGGTCTCCTCTAAATTTGGGTTTCATGCCTGTATAATCATTTTCACATAACCTCATAGATCCATTAACACGATTATACAAAATAATACACACTCACACATTGCCCAAAATCGCAAGTCACATTGTGATGATAATTGATAATACTAATATACACATATATTCCCTTGATATACACATACACTCCCTTATCAGTGCAATTAATTCATACATGCCTTATATACATAAAGTTTGAATCTTTTACATTTACAACTTATAAACATTATACAAATATTCAAAAAATTGGGATTCTAACATCTGAATCCACCAAACTAACACGAGGGTCATAGTCTATCCCTAGTCTTGAGCTCCAACCCCATGTTGGGCTCCACCTTCTAACCTATCAACTAAAAACCATCAATAAAATAGGCTGAG
>JAYJMB010076526.1:0-14010 GCA_036873735.1 Pouteria campechiana
GCAGGTGTCATCAATCGGTCGGACAGCTGCTCGGCTACAGCTAGATGGCTCCCTTTGATTTTCCATGGCCCAACAAGAACATATGATGCAATGAAGTCTAGAGATAGCCATTGTACATGTGCAATCCATGTGAATATGACCTTGCGAGCGTATATATTACACATGGATGCTTAAGCTAAATGAGTTTATTAATTTGAATTTGCATAGAGATAGTAAATCACTTTAATAGGCACACCTATCATAATGGTTGAGAAAGGATGGTAGATACTTTAGTGCATCCGATTGACAATAAAAGGAATGATGATTTACTCAATGTAATTTATCAATACAAGTTGATTTGCTAGGTAAAGTTGAATTTCTAGATACTTCATCCATTGATATTTCTTCTTTTACTCTTACAATTTGTCAACTTTATTATTTATTCAAATTTAGTTCTTATTCAATCAAATATTATTGATTTGATATAAGTTTGATACTTAGTGTATAATAACCTATTTCCTCGTGGGAATGATACTCAACTTACCTCATATATATTACTTGTGATCGTGTATACTTGCTCAAGAGTCAACAGAGTTCTCTAAAGCTTGCTTCAGAGCGAATAAGTGAACTTTAAAGTGAATAAGTGAACTTCAGAGTGAATAAACATTGCTTCGGAGTTCTCTGAAGTGAACTTCAAAGTTCTTTATTCTACTTCAGAGAACTTTGAGGTAAACTTTAGAGTTCTTTATTTTGTTTTAGAGAACTTTGAAGTGAACTTCAGAGTTCTTTATTCTGCTTCAGAGAACTTTGAAATGAATTTTGGAGTTCTTTATTTTGCTTCGGAGAACTTTGAAGTTCTTTATTCTGCGTCGGAGAACTTTATGTTCCAGAGCAGTTTTATGAGAATTATCATAACTTTTTCATACAAATTCCAAATTGAGTGATTTTTGTTGAGTTGAATAGATAATTTCAAGATCTACAATTTTCATGTTAATCACTTCTCCTGATTCTGCTTGTATTTTGAGTCATGGGCCCTCAAAGTACCACCTTTTATTTTCATCCAAAATTAATGTTTCAGAGATCTTTGGAGAGAGTTACACTATTTTGGATGTAACTTCCTCATATAAACTTGAAATTGCACCATTTTTTTTTACATTGGATAGATAATTTCAGGGGCTACAACTTTTATGTTAATAACTTTGTCTGAATCATCTATCTTATATGAGTCATGAGACTTTAAAGCGACGCCTTTTGTTAAATGAAAAAATAGACGAATGTGAAGCTATATAAACAGTTGCATTATTTTAACCATAACTTTCTCATATAAATTCAAAATAATATGATTCTTGATGCATTGGAAAGCTAAGAACAAAGGCTAAAACTTTCATGTTGAATACATTTTTCAAATATGCCTCAATTAGTCATAGAAATTGCTTTAAAGTAACATCTTTTGTAGTTTTCAGTTTCATTTTATAGATCCATAAAACAAACTCTGTTAAGTGAAATATTCACATAAATGTCAATATAAACTACTGAAAATACATTAAAAAAAGATCTTAAATATGTGAATTTAGATATAAAAATATGATATATTATGAGCTTATTAATCACAGAAGCAGTACATGATGCAATAGCTTCATTCATTAGGGTGGACTTTGAGGGATTGTGAAGCATTTTTTTTTCTTTCTCACTCTGGTAGCATGAGTGTCATATTTGTAATCACGTTTTAGTGGTTCATTGCTATTTCAAGTAGTCATCTTTTTTAAATACCTCCCATCTAAACTCAATATATTTATTGAAATTAAAAGCATTCAAAACATTTAAAAACTATGCTTATGACCTTAAAATACTAGTGCTTCACACTAGGTGATCCGGAGTCCCTTTACAAATAGATAAATTAAAAATTATATTGCTAGTGATAGCTCTAAAATATCATCAATGTCAAAAAAGAACAAGGGATTTAAAGATGCAATAACATCATCTACAAATATATATTTAGATATGATCAAATCCTTAGTTACACTACATTGATTTCAATCAACCTTACATAAAGAAAAGAAAAAAAAACTAGTGCCTATTTAGAGAATTTTAGTCATTCAAATCCATCTAAAACTTTGGAAATGATAGCTTCTTTTTTCATGAGCTCGATCTCTCTTTTTGCAAGTTCTAGTTCTTTCTTTAAAAGTGGCACTTCATTACATACTTTACATGATGATCTACTCGACCGTGTTGTCATTCAACTTGCTTCCACACGTGTACCATGTTTGTCAGGAGCTGAGCCACTCGCCTCTGATTCATATGTAGTTGCAAGGCGTTGATGATACACATCACACTACGAAAAATAGTCACAGGAGTGTTTGCCCTGATTGAATCGAAAATATAATTAGTTAAAATATCAATGTCATGATAAATTATCAAAAAAATAAAAACATACTAACTATGTGCAGAAACATTATCATTATAGGACACCGATAAAACCTTTGTTGCATTCAATTTTTACTTGTTTGTGATATCAAAGTATCACACAGTCCTTTGTCGCATTTGTAAAGAATTTGTGGGTATGAGCACGAATTTGAAGACATACTTCTGCCTATTTTAAATTATCACTGTCAATTTATTACTTAAGCAAACAAGTATGGATAGGTATTAAAGAATGGCCTGAGCCTACATCTATTTCTAAGTTTTTATGGTTTAGCTTCATTTTATAGGCAATTCATTAAAGATTTCTGCACAATTATGACAACTATCACAATTCTATCACAGTTCATTTTAGAACAGTTCGTTGCAACATAATCAAAGCTCAGTGATGGAGAGAGGCAAGGGGCTTATCTTTACTCAACGATAGAGATGTCATTGTTGCCGGGGAGATGCCAAGAGTAAGGTGCGGGAAGGGAGTTGGACACTGCTACCAGGGATGTGTGAAAAGGGAGTCGGACGCTGCTACCGGGGATGTGCGGAAAGGGAGTCGGACTGCTGCTGTTGGGGATGTACAAGAAGGGAATCGATTCACTGGGAGGAATTAGGGCAGGTCGAAATGGAGGTGAGATGTATATCTCTTAGTCTTTTCGTCCCCAAAAATTTGAATTCGGGCGTCCAATGACCTCCGGCAACATCGGGTGGAGTGAGGCATCGATTTAAAAATGAGAGTATTTTTTTGGGCACCGATTCAGGAAAAACTAAAGCTTGGGTACCAAAATGGGATTGTTAGCATTCCTTGGGCATTTTTTTGGAAAAAAAAACTCACCTTTTTACTCATTTACTCACATATGCCAATGTTTCTTAAACCTCTTATGCGCAAGAATTATCTACTGGAATGCCACCCCATGTAGGACCTTCCAGGACTAAACTTTCTTGGAAAACAAGTTAAAATGTTTTTTCAAACTAACTGAAAATGTAGCTTTTACTCATGGTTGACTCTGATTTTTACAATTTTTATTGCACCGAGTTTGAAGTGGATGATTCTATAGGTGTTCATAAGGTGGTGGCCCACATTTGTATCTTAGATTACACAAACATGAAGAGTGGGATCTTCACGGCTCATAAACATTGGTATGAATCCTTAAGATCATTCCAAGCTGTCTGAATTCCAGTTGGTAGTGACAACATGCACGCTTGCAATTTATCTTGTCCGCATGGTAATTAAGGAATACATTTTTTCCTCTTTTTTTCCCCTATCCATTGAAATATTTAATTTTCAATAATTTTCAACATGGGTTGTAGAAAGGATCGAACCCTCGGTTGCATTTGCAAACCCAGCAAGCTGTTGGAATTGTGCACTAAATTTAATAGATCTTACTCTCTTAGGTTACATTTGGCAATTCCATTTAAGCCTATTGCATAATAATTCATATATGTTGAATAGTGGGAAGAAAATAAAAGAAGTTGATGAGATCGAAGCTTTCAGCCACCCTTTCTTGTTCAATTGAAGCCATTAGGCTAGGACAAACACTGCAGCTACGATTCCTGCCGCGGCGATTGCTTGATATGACAATTTCAAAATCCTATTGGCTGCCGATTATCCTTCTTTTGCAGGAAGGACATTGATGGCCGGCTTCCGGCCTCCAGCCTCGCAGTGCTTGCAAACTCCACAAATGTTCCACTTCTTTCTAGCGATCGCCGGTGTGATATTATCATTTCCAGTGGTTAGAGCCTCGTCGACTGCAGGCACGTTAGAGATGCACTTCTTGAATCCCTGTGCATCCACTTTGAAAATATGATGAACTCCCACCGGATGCTAATAAAAAAACTGGAAAAATCAAGAAATAAATATCAGCATTTTTCTTGCATAAAATGCAATTAGAAAGAATGATTTTATCAAAATAGGAAGTTAAAAGAGAACTAAAGGGAGGTAAAAAATAATATAGTTAAAGGTCATCAGGAAATATAGGAAAATGCTTAGGCTTCCTTAGAACATAACCTAAGATGGATAGAAATGATGCAACATGGTCCATGTGGCTGACTCAGCTTAAGTGAAAGACACCCTGTGATGACGACGACGACGACGACGACGGTGGTGAATGGTGAGGAACTATGGTTGGAATGGCCCCCCAAGTGGTTGGTTGATGAACGTATAGCCATTTGGGTGGGCTACTAATGTTTAAAAAAAGAATGAAAAGGAAAAACAGTATTGGTAAGGCAATATTCTACCCCCCCACTGGAAATTCCCTGCCCTTGGCCCATTCTTTGTAATTGAAATTAATCTTCCACCCACTATCATCTCCGACCATGTGATATGTTGCGGAGGCAACTGCAGACAGCATGGCTTATGCAATGGGACTATCGACCTCTATCATCTCCAACCATGTGATATGTTGCGAAGGCAACTGCAGACATCATGGCTTATGCAATGGGACTATCGACCTGTCAAAAGGCATCCGAGTAAGATGGAGTTCTTAAGCATTACTGCATAATTTTTTCTTTTAAAATCAACTGACAGGAACTGGCAGGTGTTGTTGTTCCCAGCTCTTTGTCTTGATGTGGGGAGAGGAATGTTTGTCTTCTGTTGCTATTCTTGTGTCTCAGCATCTCAAGGGATGCACCCTCACAGAAAGATTGCACGTGTGCACCAAGTGAACGATTACTGCTTAGACCAAGACTCTGTCCAAGATGCTTGGCCCGCAACTATGTTTATGCGCATTTCGGTCAGTCAAATTCCTATCTGAATCCTTTCATCTTGTTGTTGGGGAGAGGCCCACACAGGAGCTTTGCGTCTACGTCGAGTAGCAATGCTGCAATATCAGTTGGTAACTTGGCTGATCGATTCATCAGACGGGCCAAACTAGGTAAGAACCAAACAGCCAGTTTAGAATTTAGATTGAAGTTAAAAGGCACATGAATGGGAAATGTGGGCTGCTGATTGGCCGACTGCCTGATTATTGAATCCTGGCCATCTACAAACCAACCCTAACTTGATAAACGGTTCAGATGTTGCAAATATATACTGGGTTGGCACATGTGGGGTGCCCGGCCGCCTTGATGGAAGGCTCTCCTGTTAGCAAAAAATTAGGAAAGCGGGTTCAAATAATGCCATAGAACTAGAATTATTATGACTAATCAACTTATAATGATATAATTTATTTAAATTTTGTGCACTAGTCCATCAATGCTTCTATCATTATAAATGTAAGAGTCTCATACGGTCAACACTTAAAACGTTACTACCATGTTGCTTACGTAGAACTGGCGATAAGCTTTTGCAAATTAAGCCCTCTAAATCTATGATATTGCCAATTAACACAGCGATCTTTTAATATTTTAGTTTTAACCTCTAAATTTGAAGGTTTACATATATATATTAAACCTTGAATATTACAATTTAAACCCTATCACTTAGGCTTTCTCTTTATATAAGATTTAATATGCACAGATTTCAAATTTACATAGTTTAAACTGCAGTGTTAATAAATAACCATGCTAGTTTGCAACAACATTTGGGTGACAGCCATAAGCCCATGAATATATTTTTACTTATTTTATGAAATCATTTTTATAAATGTCTCAGTACTTGGCAAGGGCTTCATCCGCTAATAGCAAGATGGTATAACCAAACCAGAAGAATTAAACTTGTATCATATAAAAGCCAGTAACCATAGCAGAAGCTACAGAAAAGGAACAAATTAAATACATAAAAGCCATAAAGACCATATGGATCCCTGAAAATGAATTTCAGGGTCTCTTTATTTAATGCCAACGAATTAAATTAGAACGTGATCATCAAAGCGATTGCAGCTGCGCCTACAAACAGGGCCCGACATCCAATATTCACAAGGATGCCATTGGCCCCGTTCTGAGGCACTGGAGTTGGAGCAGGCGCAGCAGATTCGACGGTGAGTGCAAGCTTCTGGCCGCCTTTGCAGTGATCGCCTACTCCACAGATGTACCACTTCCTGCCGGGGGCGACCAGGGGGATGCTGTCGTTTCCGGAAGTCAGAGCCTCGTTGATAGGTGGGACAGTGCATTCGTTGAATACCGTCCCATTCACCTTGAAAACGTTGTGAGCTCCCACCGGATATTGGAAAACTGCAATCAGAGAAACCCAGCAGTTTAAGCACTTACCAGATGTATGATTATTGAAAACAGTTAAAGCAGTGGACAAGTTGCCGTGCTACTAAAATTTTTGGGGATACTCAAATATGAAATTTTAACTGTGCACACAGACAAGCTGCAGTGCCACTTGCAAGTAGTAGAAAGGGCGGATACGACAACTTACCCAAGGTATCTCCGACCTTGAAGGTCTTCCCTGCAGCCCAAGACTGATAATCGACTCCCCTATCCCAACCAGCGCCACCGCCTACGATATACTCCTTGCCTAGAGCGACTGCTGGAAGCATGGCCACCAAGACAGTGAGGATGGGGTGCATACGTTTAGACGCCATTGCAGCTTTTCTCAATGCAATAGAAAGCTCGAATTCTTATTATATATTCCGGCGTTGCTTTAATGGCCTGTCAGTCGTTGCATGCTGTATATATAGAGATTTCTACTGCCTATCGATAACATAGAAAAACACACAGATACATACACATACAGTTGGTTTTGTAGCCGGCAAAGCACTGGGCGATTCGGTCTATGTGTCCAGCAAACTTAACAAGGAGACCATCTTGGATGCTCCGTACATTGTTTGGAAATATTCGGAGAAAGGTGTGTGGAGATGTCGAGACCTTGTTACATGTCAGATCTGAATGTGGTTTATTAGGTGGGTAGAGGGCATTGTCCCAAAAATCGTGCTGGTAATTTGATTGAGGGGGAAGTAGAAATATCACATCATCTCGTTTCCCTTGGATGCATATATTTGCATTCATATATGAATTTCAATACTTAGTATACGTATTATTTATTTATTTTTTATATTTTACATATGGGTATGGAAATGAAGCCTGAATGTTGGGTAAAGAGACAAGAGAGAGCATTTGAGTCCGATCTAATCATGCAATGTTTGAGTGGTTGTCGATCGTTTTTCTTGGGTTAGGCTCACTCCCCATGCTATATATTATAATATGATGCCCCCAACGTCAGGGTTAGCAGTTGTGCCGGGCTGTATATCAACCTATGGACTAATGCATGCCTGTTTCTTTCCTACGAGGACAAGACCTGCCGGCCGTCAGAGTGAATTGGGTATATGTGCATGCCATCTCTAGCAATGAACTCCCACCCATTCCAAGATAAAGACTTATTTGAGAAGTGTCTGGTGATTACTGTTGTAAACAAGAGTCAACCAAACACAGTACTTAGGCATCATGTTGATACGTTTTTTACAAAGGAATTATGTAATTAGAAAGGAGCATGGCGTGAAGAATTTCATATGCTTTTTCTGAAAGAAGATCTTTCGAATATAATCTTCACAAAATATGATACGAAAGGGAAAGACCCTGTTCTTATTTCTTGGAAGGCCGAAAAATATGCATCTTTTATTAATTTTTAGAAAACTACTCACAAACAAGTTTCTACAAATGCTATCAAAGTGGAACTTCACTTGTCACTTTTGGGTGGCTCAATGGCAGGAAAATTTATGCCAAACACGCCTCCGGTTCATATAAGCTGTTTTTTGGATCATTACTCTAAAAGCATTTAGATTTGCTTCTCAAACTGGCCCGACTGGTTGCTTCAAGGGACTGTAATGTTGCTAAAAAAAAATTCTTATCAATTACTTCATTTCTACAGAAATAAAATTTAAATTAATAACATTTTTGATCAATTCATAAGCTAAACTCCGTGGCCATGAGATATGATATGAAGATTAGCTATCCACTGCACATATGGTGTTCGATTGGTTCTAAGCGTCTGTTTGGCTTATTGCAGTGCATGGTTTTTCTTAATTTTTTTCACCTTCCTTTTACTCTTAATTAAAACTAATTACCTAGAAGTATATTCCATTCTTTCCATCATTAAGCTCATTTTACCATCATGATTTTATTTTCAAGAAAGCCTATTTATTCATATTCAACTTTATTTTATTTACAATTATGCCTTATTTGGGAATGATGAAGAGGGGTGGAATTTATCCCTTGTGATTTGACGTTTTAATTGCTTAGCAATCTTGTTTTTCATTATTTTCTGTATTTTCATCATTATTTCTTACATTTTCATATAAAAATATTTTTTATTTTATCTTTATTTCATTAAGTTTTAATTATTACCTTCTAATACACTTCATCATTTTCTCTCATTTCTTTCATTTTTTTCACAGCCTTTCCCTGGTCCTAAACCTACCCTTAATATACAATAATGGTCAGTCTTGAATACTAATCATTTAAGTGATCTCTGAAATTGATGTGGACTGTCCATTACACGACCGTCGGATATTCATAGCCATCCTAATGGCTACAAAATTGGATACATGTTACAAAAATTGCAGGAAATTAAGACCCATTTTTGTCCTTCCCGAATAGTGTTTTCAATCACCTCATCTTTAAATACCAACAAAGGGCACAACCAACTTATGCAACAATATAAAATCCTTTAATATCTGTAATGGGATACAGATTACAAACGACACACCAACATGTCATTAACCCTAAAAAGAAACTCGATATATATGGGAAAGTCTTCAAAACACCCCGTTGTCAAGAGGCCTATGAGCAACCGCCATGGGGAGAATCACAGTTGTTCGTTCAAACCGAGCCTGTTTACGGACCTGGAGCCATTTGCGCACCTATGTCACGTGCAAAAACGATGAGACAGCGTGCCTCTGCGAAATCGAAAAGTGGAAGGAGTGCGTTGCATCGATTGCTCTCCGCCCTCTCTTGTCCGATAGCCCGTCGCCTCCCTCCCTCTCTCTCAGCTCATGCCTCCGCCTCTCTCGTTCGACAGCCCGTCCCGTCTCTTCCCCTCTCCCAGCTTTATTCCATAGGTTCACCAAGATTCCGCCTCTCATTTCTCCCCTCCTCTGCAACTCTCGCTCACTCCTCTCTTGGTCATGGCAAAGAACGTCCTAGTCATGGGCAGAGCTGGATACATAGACAACCACACCGTTCTGCAGCTGCTGCTTGGAGGATTCCAAGCGGTCGCCATCTACAATTTTGACAATTCCTCCGAGATCACTATCAAAGAAGTCATCAAGCTCGTCAGGGATTTTGGGAGGATTTTGACCTTCCACTAGGTGAGAAAGAACTCATACTGTAGGTAAGGATTTTCTGGATCTCTTGTTCCAATTTTGAGATTGTAAAGTATCTTACTTGATCGGTTCAGTAGATTCTAACCTAATCTGTTTTTTGTTGTTGTAGTTTCATAGATTCATGGATAGTCATTATCGATATGTGTTTATTAGTTATGGATTTTAGATATCAGCAATGTGATTAGTCCATTTTGAATATTTTGCTTATGGAATTCATGTGCTTTGGGTATTTCTATTGATTTGTTATGTAAGCGGATCTGGACACGCAACGAAATAGATGTTGCAAGCATTCAATGCATCCAAGTGAATGACCCTAATAACCTGAGGCACCCAATTATGATCATAAGATTTTTTTTCCCCAGGTGCATTAGGTTGGATGGGAACCATTAATGGTGTCTCTAGTTCCTGCAAAAGTTGTAAAGCCAACAGTGAAATCAGAGAAAGCTGTGATACAAGATGGGATGTGACGATGGGAGAGCCCAATCTATGAAACTTGAGATTTAGTCGAAGAATTTGGCCAGGGCTATAGGAAACAATAGCATTTGGCTCAGTTGGAACTGAGTTAGTGTCAAATGGTTGTTTATTTCTCCATTTTATGACCTGAATTACTTCAAAGTTCAAATTGGATATTTTTTTAGATATTCCTTATAGATGTCATGTCATTCATTAATGTTTGATTGGTGATTGTAGATTTTTCTATGCATCTAGTGCTTCCATCTACCCTGATTTCAAGCAGTTGGAAACTAATATGAGCCTGAAGGAATCTGATGCTTGGCCTGCTGAAGTCTGTCTTGTTTTGGAATCCACATAGCATTTCACTTACTGTAACAATCAACATTATCATTTGGGGAGAATTGTTGGTTCCTTGTATATCTGGACTTGAGATATGTGCATGGTCCATGTCAGTGGTTGTCCATGGTCTCACATGTGTTCTGGTAACCAATCCTTTCAAGTAGTGGCCCATCATGCATAGAATTATAGCAATGGTTGGTGCAAAACCCAAAAGTGGATAAATGTGATCTTCCAAATACAAAGTACTTTGGAGTATTCCAAATCTTGTTGGGTTCTGTAAATGGTCCAGATAAAACAATCAGGTGGCCACATTTGTGAAATGCAATAAGCTAATAACCAGAACCAAGATTGCATCCTCAACCAAATATATCTGATAATTCATGTTTAGGAGTCATAATGGTGAAACCTACATGATCTTTGACCCAATTAGGTTTTCTTATTTCTATTTTTCCACAGCATAAAGGGTAAAAAATGCTTTTGTGACTTACTGGATTCTGTTTACTAGTAAATTAAATTGTGGACTAGATATATTTGCAAACTATTAAAGTAACTCAAGCCATCTTCCTCTCTATCATTAATTTTTGCTTTTGTTTTTTGTGAAATGTACATTATCTTGATTACCCTTTATTTTCAGGTGTGGGATTACATCCATGTTGTTGACCTATCAGATGGACATATTGCGGCTCTACAAAAGCTGTTTGAATTCAAGATGATAATATATTGTACTGGCAAAGAGTCATTATGCCCAGATGTGCTTCAAAGGACAAGCGATGGACGTTAATGTGTCAGCATTCAAAAGCAACAATCTGAGCGATGGATGTAGCATACATGTTTTTTTTATTTTTTTTATGAATTTATTGTTTAGATGTACTTCCATGTTGGTTGGCAAAATACTGCTAACATGAAATTTTGTTTGAGGAAAGTAACTTTATAGGGCTCCAAGATCTTTCATTGTCATTAACCTTTTGACAACCTAGTAAAAAGGAAATATTCACCTAACATTGTTGGTTGACAACTTGACATTAGATGCAAGTTTTACAAACGTCTTTAAATAAAATATTAAACCCTTTTTGGATACCATGACAAAGTGCACTTGGTTAGGTAGGGACTACATTTGTATATACCTCACCTCCTTCAGTCGAGTGACAAGAATCCCAATCAGGCCAAATTGGATTTTCTTCACAAGGGCTTGAATTTCTTTCTGATCTATAGACACAGCCATGGTACTATGAGGAGGAAATTGGTGAAACAAAATTTTGATCCTCTTATTGGTTACTTCAACAACTGAATTTACATTTTTACATGCTTCTAATAGAAGAAATACAGGTGCCTTATAAACTCTACAAAATAACTAGTTCTTGAATAACAAACCCCATGAAATCAGTCTCCACATAGAAAAGTATTGAAATGACAAAAAATCCACAGAATTCATTATAGCTCCATAAAGGAAAAGGAAAAGGAAAAGGAAAAGGAAAAGAAAAATAGTTTCTGGCTAATAGGCGCTTACATACAGAACTAGCAAAATAGAAAGGGATTTAAATTATCCTATCCACTATTTGAAATACAAACAGAAACCCAAATACTACTTTACAAATCTGAAATGATGCCTAGACCTTGACCTTCCAAACGTAAATGGTGGATTGACTAGTTATTATGTTTTGCCAACTGAAGCTTCACTCTTTTCCATCAGTAGCACGAAGTGAACTTAGTTGAATAGGTGCTTGTGTGCCATCTTGAAAAAAAATTTCAACCAAATAAATAGTAAATTACCATGCTAGATTAGAGCCATTGAATTTCATCCTTTCAAGGCCTTGAATTTCCACTAACAACTCAGGTTTTTAGTTAAGGGAAAGGAATATTGACTGAAACACGTTTCATTCTGCAAAGAAACTAAATAAGCTCTATGAATCAGGACACCCTCTGGACTAGGAATGTGATGAATGAGGAGCTTCTTGTTCTCAAAACTAAGGAATAGTTCAGGCTACATGAACAAGAAGTAGCTAGCAAAAGGGTGTAATCAAAGATTTTGGCAGTCTCTTAGACTAAGCAAGCCAGTTCATAAGATGGGTAAATTGAACATGTTAAACTACAAATGACTGCCATTTCGCTTCAATTTTTTCCTATTCGTTTCTTTCTTATATTGGATTTATTTGCATGCAAATAGAATCATTTAATCCAATACTATGATAATCAAACTGAAAAAGTTGTCCAACCAACCATGAATACTATCTTTCATGAGAGGCCTTCTCTCTTCCACCTATGTTGTATACAAGTCCAACCAAATGCATTAATATAGGAATAAAAAGATAAAATCTTGCACATAAAACCACAAGATGACAGCTAACAGCTCACCTTTCCAACCTGAAATTGCCCAATCCGACATTCAATTCCAAAATCTCTTGTGTAGTATTTGCGCAACTCCTCAGTTGTAAGCTCCTCAGCTGTCGATTTACAGGCAGGGAGTCTGCTTGTGCTTGTGCAACATGAGATCTCCTTCCAGTTGGACTAGAGAGAGCGAGAGAGATAGGGCTCTGGGGAGGGAGGAGACTCGGAAGAAATTGTTGTGGGTTTCTGGAGAGAGGAGACTAATTTCGGGGTAGGAAGGGTTTCTCTCAGATAGGCTATTTCTTTCTGCAAGTACGCGAGTAGGGGTCCAGTGCGAGGCATCGTCGTGTGGATGGCTGAAATGAAAGGGAATCGATCGTGCGGCCAGAAACGCCTCTGCGCCAAATGGCTTTAGTGCAGGCATCGTTGTCGGATGGGAGAGAGAGAGATGACAGTCGGGTGCAAGAGGAGGAGGCGTGAGTCGGGAGAGACGGGCTGTCAACCTTGAGAGGGGGAGGCTTGAGCTGGGAGAGAGGCAGAGAGGGGCTATCATACCAGAGATCAGGAAGGCATGTGCTGGGAGAGACAGAAGCAAAGAACATAGGCGTCTTGTCATTTCGCACGCAACTTGTGCACAGACAGAAGCTTTCTCTCGACGGCTAAGATGCAACCCGCTAAAATGAATAGTGGGAGATGCTGGTTGCTCCTAGGCCTCTTGGCAACCGAATGTTTTGATAGTTGGCATAAACACCAAACTTAGCCTATGATCTCAGAAACTAGAGCCCGATCATCAGACAACCATCACCATCATCCTAGCGGCCATCAAGATTAGATGCCCCGATGGCATGATCCCATTTGAAGAGCTGGGTGATTGTGGTGTTTTTGTCATGCCATCAGCGATGGTGATGGCGAGCTTATGCCCACCTTTGGCACAATGCTGCCCTATTCCATAGATGAATCACTTCATTCATGACTTTGTGAGGTTAAATTCATCATTTTCGGACATGTAAGCGAATTCGTCGATTGATAGGCCGTTGCAAGTATCGAAAATGCTTCCAATCACTTTCATTACATTGTAGTCTTCGAATGGATATTTGAAAACTGCACAAGGAAAAAATAGATTTTCTTTGTTTGTCAGATTATAACTTCAATAAACCCTCATTTTTTTATTTCTATTAAGTGGTAATTTTTTCCTACTGAGTGCATTAATATTTGTGTTACATCAAATATATATATATATATATATATATCTAAAAAGGGCTATTTTAGATGAAATGTATAAGTACCTTTACAAATGCTCCCA
>JAYJMB010076537.1:0-22775 GCA_036873735.1 Pouteria campechiana
TTATTTGGTTTATTCCAAAGGCGACCAATTCCGGTCATGTCATTCCATTTACATTATTTCTTCCTCATTTTTTGTCCTTGATACAGTATCGTGTTTGAATGTAGCGAAAAAAAAGGAAAACAGAAGCTACTCTGTGAGCATGTAGGCGTCCTTGTATGTTTTGTTATGTCTTGTGTAAGAGACCTAGATGCACAGATTGGTTTAAAAGTTTCAAAATAGAAAATAAATAACATAAATGGATTGATTAAAGCCGAAAAAAAAGAATTGCTAGTCGAAATTCCCCATGATTTTAAATGCTTTAATACATTATTATGGTAAAATTAGAACTATTGTGTCCCACCATCACCATCTGCAAATAAGAAAAAAAATCTGTAAATGCATCTTTCCCTGAACATGGTGGACCATGCATGACTGACCTCTTTGATCAATGATCCCAGCTGCAAGAAGATTCAGTAAGCACCTGCTACACCTTAGAGGTGTAGTCCATATCGCCTTGAGGGCTACAATTCTTGTTAATAAAATCCAAACATTTTTACTGTTTATTTTCCAAATTCAATAAATTGACCAAGAAAATCAAGGACATTGGTTGTTTATATAATGTAGCAATGAATAAAATTGGAAAATATAAATTTTCAAAAAATTTAGTTAGCATGAATAATATATTATGATCCTCTCTCCAAACATCAATCTAAAGTATTATTTACATCCAATTAATGGATTTAATGACAACATATATGATATAAAACTTCTAAAATAAACTATGCATATTGATGTTTAATGCTAGCATTTTCCCATTTGTTTGAAGGCTTTATACTAGAAAACCAAAAGAGAGAGTTTAGATTTTATTGGCCTTACAATAACATCTCGCTCTTAAACTAAGCATGGAAGACTGCTTATTCCCTACGTTTTCAACTGGTTCCGAGGATCATTGAAAGAAAGAAAAACGAGCCAAAAAATATGTATAATAAAAAAATTAAAAATGAGAAAAAGAGAAAAGAAAAGACGCGGCGGAAAGACAGGTGTTAGGAATTTCGGAAAAGATGTGCGGAAAGTTGTGCATCTACGCTGCCATGGACTTTGGAACTTGATTGGTAACCCTGCCGTCACGTCTCAGCTTAAATATAGGTCCACATTACACGTTTGACCGTCATCTCATCCCTTCATATTTCCAGATATATCTAATAAAAGGATTTAATGAAAGCTGAACAAATCAGATGACTTTTCTAATCAACATATGTTGGTAACTTCAGAACTGAAAGAAGAAATTTCTATTACCCCATCCTCAAGTTAGAACTCAGATTATGATAAAAATGAACATTGACAAATGTGGATGGTTTCGATCATAGAATATCCTGATCTTTTTTTGTAAAGCTGTGAAGAGCGCAGTGCACATTGATTGATGCATCACGACAGAGAGAGAAAAGTGATGAATTGTAAATGAAGGGGACAAGAGCCCTGGTTTTACTGGCATGGGCTCATTAATAAATTGATGCACAACAAAAAGATTAGAAATGTACACTCCCCCAGACTCAATTCTTTCATTTCACTCCCTTATTTTAATACATTGCCATATCTACACACAGTTATAAACTGTTGCTCACAAGGCTGTATGCGGTCTGTATTTGAATTCATAAACAACTGTTTCTTCTTCTCACCAACTCGTTTCCTGTTTGGCATACGTGGGCCACAGAAACCACAGAAATACCAGCTGCAAAAACCAGCCTGTCCTGACCCTAATGAGATGGATGGCTACAATATCAAAATCTCGAGCATGAATGGTACTAAATTTGTGCATGCTTTAGTTCATTTAATCAACAAATCTGTTACATTTCTTACCTATCTATCTTTGTAGTGCAATCAGACCGTTTGGATATATATAGATGGAATATATTGCGGGGGAATCGTTTTGATTAAGTGATTGTCTGTGAGAGTTGAGGTGCAACTCTGTAAGTTAGCAGAAATAAAAGAGAGCGAGGAATCATCTCCTCCACCCTGGAAGAGTGGGTGGATATTATATTAATGGTAAGTTGTTCAACACTCTCTCTTCTCACTGCACGCGGTTTTGGACCCTTTAGCTGCTAGTTTTGCAAGACATTTTTTAATCCTTAAATGCTCAACAGAAGGGCACTATTTTTTCTTTCTTTTTATAATATAAACGTTGTAAGTAAGAGAAAATGCTTAGGTGCACCAAGTGCATGGGAGCTTTCTTCCGGGGCTTAGTTGCACTTTGAATTTGTAAACCCTGGGAGTTGGCCGAGTACAAAAATTGTCAGGCCCTTTCAAACGATCATTTACTGTGAACTGTGAACTTATAACCATCAGAACAGTGGCATGAGTGGGCTATAAAACTCTTTCACTACGAATCCTCAATGATCATTCACCATCAATTGTGAACTAATAACCATCAGATCGGCCGCATGAAAATGAAAAATGGGCTTCTAAAACTCCATCATCATCATCATCATCATGAATTCTCCACTAGTAGTCTTAGTAGATCATGTTAGTAGTGTCTAATCAAGTAAAGTCCAGAAAATGATGAACATGATACTAGCATCAGATCAATGGTAAAAGCTACCAATCCATCCAAGTGCAGCAAGGTGTATGGATTGTGCACTCAACGCACTTTAAAATGCAACGCATCTAGTTGCGCTTAAGATATAGTCCATCTTTTCCAGCCTGTTCTAAAAGGGCCCACCATGCCAAAGTTGCACCAATTTATCTATGATTAACTTTCACAGAGTGCTAGAAAAGAAGATGGCTAGTGCTTTCGAGTATCCAGAGATAGAATAATAGATGGATTAGGTGGTAAAAGATTCTTTACTACAAAACAGGGGGACAGCCAAACATAGGCCAGTATGCACAACACAACCGAACATTGCTGCAGGTAATGGGCGGCTTACACGTAGCATATGGGAATCATTCTTTCGGCTGCACAATCGCATATTTGCTTGCGTTGACCCTTTTGGTGGCATCCATTTGGGAGAGACTTTATCCTCCAACCACTGGTAACAACTTTTCATTTTCTGTGGAGGCTATTGTTAGATCAAAGCCATTGATGACATGCACCAAGTCATTTTATGGCAAAATCCCAAAATGAATAAATATTAGTAGTAAGTTTGGGCACATTAAAGGGATATATATCGAAATTAGTCTACTAATTCTCAAGTTGTTTTTTTTTTGGTTGGCACTGTAGTCTTATTTATCAGAGGAAACTGAATCCAACGTATTTTTTTTGAACCATGACTACACAAGGAATCTTATGATTGGTAAACGAAACGTATGCATTGGCAGTGGTGTGAACCAGTTTGCAAGAGAAAATTCTTCACAATTTGGACAGGCTTCGTCCAAAGGCCTCTGAATTTTAGAGGGAATTAAGCTTTACATACCTTTTTATCCTTTGTAATACTAACATGAAATACATAACATCGATATTCATCTCATTGGAATTGAAATTAATGAGCCGTGGCATTTGAAATCATGGATGTTGCATGTGTACCGGCTTGACTGTTGATCCTGATGCAAGTCTGGCATCCACGTCCAAATGAAAAGACATACTCTATGTGAAGAACATTACATAAAGCTATGGATATCATACTCAGGTGGGGCCTAGTAGATTCATGGGTGAGGGTCCAAATTCAGCTTTTTTCTTATCGTTTGGTCCACCCCGAGTTTAAAACAAGGCCATTGTTTTCTCCCAACTGCTGATGATTGGCCTGAGCTACAGGGTTATTGTAAGTAGGAAACAGGAAACCATGCGCTCATCCAGTAGTGGTGAGCTCACACGAGCACCAAGTTGACACGTGAGGCAAGGTTCTAATCATTTACATGCCACAGAAAAATCTCTACCTAATCATTAACCAACCTCCTGTCATTTCTATGATTCCATCTGAGCTTCCATTGTTTTCAGTGACATGAGAAAACCAAACCACCCTACCAGCTCTGCAACGGCCACTTCCCTAATATACATTTGAATTTTCATTGGATCCCCCATCAATCCTAGCCAGTAATCATGTGACATGTGAACTTTGTTATATAGAAAATTCAGAGGTCAAACGTCGGCTTCTCTTGCATCTTGAAACGCCTTGCTCGGTCTCCCCGCTCTAGCCGGAATGAGCTGTTCAATTCCTTTCATCATTAATATTTCTGTACGTTTTAGGCAACCTGAGAGTTAGAATGCATAGAGTTTTCAGATCCAATTTACATCCCGTCGTAGATTGACTGTAAACGGCTCTGATCTGTTCTAAATGTCCAAAGTTAAAATGTTAGATGATGCACTGAGCTGTTTCACCGGCAACTCTTCCTACTCTTGCCTGCACGTTAACATTTCAACGATTGAGTGTCACGTTGGCACGAGGGATTTGTATGAATTTATTGAGCCTTCACACAGCACTGACATTTGGGGCATCTTTGAACTTTGAAAAGAATTCAAGGCTTCTCTCTCTCTCTCTCTCTCTCTCTCTCTCTCTCTCTCTCTAGAGAGGTTGTTCTTGAGATGTGTGGGTTAGGGGCGGTGCCCAGTCAAGCATGGAAGTGAGGAGAAGAGTTTGTTGGATCTTGACCACGTTTTTATACCAACAGCGCCCCCCCATTTAATGAATACCTCCAAACATTTCAAGATGACTGCAGGAACTTTTTTTATCCTTCACAATAAATGTTCAGTCGTCCAAAGGACATATATCATTTATTAGAATATCTTTGAATACGACTCATATACGTTATAAGAGAATTATATAATCAAATGCATTGTTTCATGCCAACTTACATCTTGGACAGCAATGAATAAAACGTGTTTCTAGTCGATAACAGTTTTCATTGATGGACAGGCAACAGTTGTACCTATAACTAGACCAAAGACCAAAAACCCTTGCCCACCTAGTAGCTGTTCCTTTAAAAAGGTAAATACATTCGTAGCCCTTGGAGATCATCTTGCCACTTATTGGATAAAAACATGGTTATCTCAGTTTAACTCAAACCTGTGCAGGGAGAAAACTTGAAATGACAGATTAATGGGAAGATTTTCATTTTTCACGCGAAACTAATTAAATTTTCTGTTTGCATGAAAAGACAGGATCTCCTTGAGAATTTAACAATATATTCCTCACCAAGGGATTGCTTTTCAAGTCTTCCCAAACCACGTAGTAGAACAGCGGGCTGTATGAATAATGAGGATCTGCAGCGGCCTGCACATTCCAAGTATGTGGACATCTAAGAAGAAACTGGTTGACGACGCATGTTTGGCTCATGCAACTGGAAAATCTACCTTATTTTTGACGATTGGTGATATCGTTAGTTCCAAATGCGTGACATGCACCTGTTCTGTGAGCCGGTTATGAAAAAAAGGACTTTCATAGTACCAGCTGTAGGCGGCGAATTTTCCATCTTTTTAGTACGTGGAATATCGCTTTTAAGTTCCTTTTGCAGGTGAGAGTGTAGTTCCGGGTCAAACATGCTAACTCTATCGCGCTTTATGGATCGGCACTTTTAAGATGGAAAGGTATGCACGGTTACAGTGTCCTAATCGAGAGCTACATGCCAAGGAAGTTCCTGACCCGGGGCTTTGTACATTGAACTGAGGATCTTGGGAGTCCAGCAAGTGGGCGTGGAGGGGTCACTCCTGAATGAGATCCATCCGATTGAAAAAGATCACAAGCACGTTTTTCCCATCCCCACCTCCAATTCCATCATTACTATCATATCTCTGTTTCCACTTGGATAGAGATCACCTCCCATTCAGCTTCTCTCCATTTAGGCGATGGAAGGTGAGATGTGGGACGTGGATGGCCTTGATCATTGAATCATTGCTTCATTTCTCAGAAATTTTAACTTATGTGTAACGTACATAAGGGATGGTAGAGTAGCGGGTAGTTTACAGATGGTGAGAGAGGCTTGACCATGACCTTCTCACGGCGTGGCATTATCAGTGCACTTTTTCCTTTGAATAAGCCGGTGGATGTTTTTTTCATGTTGAGCAACTTTAAATTGAACATGGTCGCTCATTATTACAGTCCAAAAGAGAGGGCACTTCTATTGTCACACCCAAAGAAGAATTTTTTGATATAAAACCTAGTATCTTGCCACGCAAGCCTACGTTTAGCTTTTGTAAGAGTAAACTTCAAATATTGGATGTGAAACACTTCCTTGGTGATTGAGTAACCGCTTTATTTCTAGGCTGTTGTTAGAGAAATCTATTGGCCAATTGGACCACCACTTTTGAACCATATTATACATGTGACTGGTCAATTGCAAATTTTGGGGCCATCGCATTTGCAATTTTATGTATTTGAACTCATGCTTAACTTGACCCTATTTGGCATTGGGTTGGAATAGCCATCTTGGTTTTGTAGGGGCGGTTGATTCCAAAAATTTGACCCAAATTGAAAATTCGGATCAAAAAGGTGAAGACAGTAAAAAACCAAACGCATATGCCCTATTCCCCTCATTCCCCGTCCGGCTAATTTAAAGCCAAATCCCATCTCCCTACTACTCTCGAGTCATAGCCACCTCCATTATCTTCCTGCAACTTAGCAAATTTTCAAGAAGTAGTGGTGGAAGCAGGAGCAGAGGAAGGTTTAGGGTTTCGATTGCTAGGAAGAAGGCGACCACTGCGAAGAAATTCCCAACAGCGCCGCGCCACCCCCTATCTTCTTCTCCACCTTCGCTAGGAAGAAGATAGTCGCCAGTACTCACGCACAAAGAGGGAGAAGAAAAGAAGCTTCAAAACCGAATTGTTGAAGAAGTATTCACTACTCAATACTCATGCAGAAAGAGTACTCATGCACAAAGATTAAATGATGATGTGGTCATATTTAGATAATCCTGACCTTCAGATCACTTCTTGCAAATTTAATATGTGTTTGCTCAAATGAAATTTATATATTTTACATCTCTATCTTTATTTTTTGGTTAATAATTTAAAGGCCAATATTAATGCTCCATAAAAAAGGTGGGAGTTGGACCGTTGAATGGGTAAGACCATAAAAGTGCTCTCGTAGAATATTAATGAGGTTTGCATGACATAGATGCACGAAGACACGAGCGCAATGCATAAGGGGATAGAAACTACACAATCAATGAATATGGACATTATTTTAAGCAATATGAATTTATATTTTAATTAAATTATATATACATAGAAATAATTATTCAATGTATGAGTACATAATATACCTCTTATTTTTACAAAGACTAGTAATCGAGATGAAATCCAAACCAATCACTACACTTATTCTCATGCATATTTTTATTATCCCAATAATCATATTTGTCAAAAATCTAACTATGTGACATGAAATATGTGGTAATTGTTCCTTTCTCATGTAGTCCATCTTATTGGTTTGATTTTTGTCATTATTGTGGTTTAATGATTTATTTTGCTAGAATTTGTTTCCTGATACCTTGTGTAAATTTGCTGAATGTTCTGCTTTAATTAGTTCTTGTGGTCTCCATTCATAGCTTATTCTATTGCTAACTCTTTCTCTCCCTAACTTATTCATATAGTTTGGTTTTCTTTTCACAAAAAATTATTGACCTGAACTTAATTCACTCATTCAAGTTGTCAACCTATATTGTCAACCCAAATTATTGACCCAAACTTAACCCACATGGTGCAAGATAGGGTTAGGGTTGGGACAAGGTCAAACCAATTCGCCATATATGTAGGGTTGGATAAGAATTTTTCATATATAAGGTTAGAGTTGAGACCACTCTGACTCGGTATAAACTGACCCTATTTGCACCCCTAATTTGCACTACTATTTAAAATAACCATCATGTAATCTCTTTGAGAACATTGTTGCTAGTTGCAATGCCTAGGAAATGATGTATTTTCAACTTAAAGGCTGATCATTTAATAAGACTTAATGCAGGAAAAATTTATGATGGGCTATTTAATGAGCTTGTGCTTAATTGAGCTGCTTGGTCTGGGATAAATACTAGTTATAAATTGGATGGATCATAGACCATTATAAAGAGTACAATAGGAATTGGATGGACCCAAAATTCTGATCATATTTAAGAGTTTATAAGAGTTACACTTAAATACTCTCTAACCAAATTGCATAAATTTTCGTAGTGAAAAGAAACATATTAATTATATTTTGAATTTCCAGTCTTAGTTAGCTAGCATTAAGTTTGTCTTATGTCATGCATATAGGCCTGCCATGAAGTGTACAACAACTATCTTGTTGTAGTTCATTAATTGTATAATGATGAGAAAGATTAAGAAAAATATTAATGGTTGGGTCACCTAAGTCACTCTCTAGATAACCTCAAATAAGAATCCTACAAAATAAAGAAAATGTCAGAGAGCACTTAGGATGGTCCTAGCATAAACACTCTAATGCTCAAGTAATTAATAAAACCTTCAAAGAGGGTATATAGAATAGAAACATCTTTGGTTAAAGAGGGTGCATAATTGATCCTTTTATAGCTATGCTTCGATCAGTGATATTGAGTTGTCAGATGCTGAGGACATTTATGATTGCATGGGTATCCTTATTC
This sequence comes from Pouteria campechiana, assembly GCA_036873735.1. Classification (NCBI taxonomy): domain Eukaryota; kingdom Viridiplantae; phylum Streptophyta; class Magnoliopsida; order Ericales; family Sapotaceae; genus Pouteria; species Pouteria campechiana. Next base: position 8,500 of record JAYJMB010076537.1, read on the forward strand.
AAAGAGGATTTCGGATGGATACACTCTAGTGTCGTAGGGAGATTTCATATGGATATGTCCCCATACAATATTAGGAAACTTCTAGGAATGTTCTTAGTTCTAGGCATTGTCGTGCGGGATAGGTTTCTTATGAAGGATGAAGTCTAATGTGGCAAATTTGCCAACTATTTATATTTATCTGGTATTATGATTCTCTAACACTAGTGCCGCCACACGCCCCCCCCCCTCTCTCTCCTTTCAAAGAGATGCAATAGAACCCATCTTGTCTTAATCTTTCGTGCCTACCTTTATGGGACATGGTTCTATGCAGTAATTAATTCTAAACATTGAAACCTATAGCGTAGTTATGTTTTCCCATTAATATGGCCTAGTTTTAGCCTATGATGTGTATACTTTTCCATAACCTTGGGAAATAACACCGTGAAACCTTATAAGAAGGTGAATTTAGTTGTCTCCATTACCGCTCAAATATTTTCTAGGAGGTTGATCCTAGAAGTTCTAATTCACAAAGGCACCTAACCACTTGAATCTAGAATTTGTACGAGGAGATTGATAGCCTAGAGGCATGTTACTAGTATGTTTGTGTCTCACTCCTCATTACTAACTAGTGCCTTATAAACCATGCCATAGGGCACTTGGAGACTTTGGATAGGGTACGGGTTCTAAAAGAGGAATTGGAGAATGCCTACCTTTAGATCCAGATGAAGGGGGCAATCATAGACACCCTAACTCAATAAATTAGGCTCTTCCTACCATCATACTTTTCCTTCCCACTTTTTCTTTTTGTCACTAATGATAAAGATATCGTGGGAGCTTTTCTTTTATAGGGTTTCTCCTCTGGGTGTAGTAGAGTCTGATGTAATGGATTTTTAAGTCTTTGTTAATGAATTCTATTTTTTTAGCATAACATAATTTGATAATCATGCCTCAATGTATACATGTCTTTATTTCATATATACAAACATTTTCGAATACCATTGTCACTTTTATGCTTTTCAAGCATTTACTAGCAAATGCTTCTGCTTTTAGTGTTCATTAGCACCTTTCGAGATGCATAGATGCTTTCGTTCTTGGTCAATGTGAACGCTTCTGGTACAAATTGGATGTTCTTTGAATGCTTCTGCTTTGAAAAGTGCATCCAACATTCAATGCTTCTAAGCTTCATGGGTGCTTCCAAGAGATTTGATATCGAATTTTTTCAAAACATGGGGGATCTTAGTAGTGGGTTTTGGATATCTTTCTCACCTATCATGGAGATATTCCTGATCTCCCTTTTCAAATTTCAAAATCAAAAGGTTCTACTATCAACTTTTCCATTACCAACAAGACTTTTCTGTACTTTCATTCACTTGTGTGTATGAGGTTTTAATCAATGAGATAGAAAAATGACTGCCAATTTCTAGTTTCCCACCTTTTCTGAAATTAGAGACAATTTTCTCGAGGGTGCATGTTTATATAAGGTAGTCACATAGGTTGAAAACAATTTTCCCTTTTTCTTTTATCTTCTAATTTTAAGAGATCCTTATTTCCTTTAGCTATTTTCGCCATGGCCATCAACAAATTTTTTACTTAGGTCTCCAACACTCTCAAAGAGGAATTTTGCACTTACCCTCTCTCTAAAGGTTTGAGTTGGGTCTTACCTTCTTCTTCCACTTTACTGCATCAACCCTTAGAGGGTTTTGTTTCCATATCTATAGGTTCTCTCCAGGTGTGTTTATGTCTATCTCATTTTAATTTTATAGTCCAAGTTCTTAATGCCTTTAACCTCTCCTCAACTAACTTGTTTCCAATAGTCGATGCTATTTACTTTCCATTCATTTCTGTTGCAGAATCTGCACCATCTTCCTATTTTCGCATTATCCATGTTTTCTTTGATGCTTTCTCTTAGCAAAGTGTCTAACTTCGCTGGTTATTTCTATTTTCTATACAATACTCCTTGGTGCCAGTCTTTTTTCCTTAAGCCCTGATGAGGATGATGGATGAAAATATCATTGGATGTAGGCTAGGTGGTCCCATGGGCAAAGGTCTTTACCAAGTTAGTGGACTATTGACCCTTCCTATTCACCAAAGGAGCTCTTTGTTTTAGAATTATATAGTTTCAGGGTAATTAGATACTATATAATATTGATGGGGAAGCTGCAATTAGGCTTTTTATCCTCCCCTAATGCCTGTGCACAAGTAGATTTTCTTTGTGGCTTCTTGAGTCAAGAGGTCTTTATGTTGTATCTGCCCTCTTCTTTAGTAGATCAGTTTTCTAACTTTGCTTCAATAATAGAAAAGGAGACTCCTTTATTTTTGCAATTTGGGTCATGTTGGTGTAAGGTTATCATTCCAACGATATCCTTAGGGCTTGATCATAAGTCAAATGTTTCCAAATACTCCATTTTCGCTTCCACTGCTGCTTTTGTGGAACCATTAATCGAATCTTGACTATCAAGGTCATGGCACGAAGGCATTCCGTCGCTTCTCACCCCTTTCCTTCCACTTTTTCTTCTTCACTGTTCCATTATGCTGGTCTCACAAAAAATGGAAATTCATCTGGTACAGCTCAATTTCGGAAGCATGTCTAGAGCCATTATTGGAAGTGTTAGGATTATTTTATATGATTTTAATAATAATAAAATTTATAATTAAGACATAATTTATACTAATGACATATGTATTCAATGTGCTTGAATTATTGGCAAATATGCTTAAAATGTATGTGTGCACTACGTTTTATTAAGTCATCATATTATGTGCCTAAATATGGATGTCTATTATCCTTGCTCCGCAATGTGCAAAAATTATATGAGGATAAATATATTTTGATTAAATGATGTATTTGAAAACTAACAATATAGCAAGTGCAGAAACTTCTAAGTGTAAAACCACAATCAACTGCCTTAACCATCTGCCACATCTCAGAAGAATTAAAGTGCTGTAAATATGAAGATCATAGAAGAAGAGGAAGAAAACAAGGGGTTCAAGATGTATTGCAAATAACTTGCTTTGTTTGTATTAACCAAAGAAAAACCCTCACGGACAAAAGAGAAATAGAAGCCAAGGTAAAGAAATAGAAACTTCACTTGAGAATATAACATCGGACAATCTAGAATGACCAAGAAGACTTTGTCTGACCAAAAAGAAGCTGAGAAGTAAATTTGAAGTTTGTCCAAATCAATGATACCTCAGACAAATGCAAAAGACAAACAGGAACTTCTGACAAAGTAACATTTTAGTGAGTTTGTCTGAAACTTACTTTGAGTAAATAGAATGAAGCATGGGACAAAGCAAAATGAAGGAACTTCATCCAAAAACTTAAGGCAAAAACCTCGAACAAGGGAAGTAGAAAAATACAAGAGTGAACAGTTAATGATGAATGTGGTAAACAGCTAAGTTTTAACGATGAGCAAAAAAATAAGAGTGAATAGTTAAAGTACTAACAGTTATATTTCCTAATGTTGTAGTAATAGATATAAAAGATATTTAAGAAAATAACTCAAATTAAGTGGATACCATGTTCAACACTACATCAAAAATAAGATTCACCATATAGGAAGCAAATGTGAAATCTCGGAGAAAGAATGGCATTAAAACTTGAAAGGATTTCAAAAGCCAAAAGACACATTTGAAATCACAAATGTCTAAGCATTTCTAAGTGTTGAAGAATGATCCAAGCATTCAAATTTACCCTTCAGTTGAAGTATATGTCTAGTATCAGATATGCTTCAAAAGGCACTATGGATGAAATCTTCATTGCTACAAAAGTCTTTTTAGACAAAGGCAAGTTCAGACAAAAGCTAAAAGTTAAAGCTAAATCATTGAAGCACAGGATGATTTTGGACAAACTAACATCACGTTAGTTGTTCTGAAATTTTTACCTCGGACGATATATTGGCTAGAGTCAGTTATTTTATTCCAAACAAAGTTGAATCAAAATTTTGAAAGAAGTTGAAGATCAGATGAACGTCCAAGCACTTTGCTCTGTCCAAAGTTAATTTTGGACAAAGCTGGCTTTATCTTTCAGACAAACTCTTGTATAAATTGAAGACACTTTCTTTAGACAAAGTAAATTAGCTCAAGAGAGAATGAAATTCAAATGAAGCACCCTCCTCTTTATAGTGATTCTATTTTCAGAAGTTGCATTCTTCTGATAAAATCTTTCTCCTTTCCTCAGATGGAATGAACTTAAAAAGGTCAATTTAATAATGCTGTAGAAATTTCAGCTAATAAGAATTAATTAGAAGACAACAATCTTTCTCAATGGGAGATAATTAGAATTGACTTCAGCATTTAATGGAAGTCACCTACCACCAATAGCTAAAATTCAAAGATAATATAAAACTAATGTTGAGACGAGGAAGAAGAACAAGGAGATAAAAAGAGAAAAGAGCATAAACAAGCATTTACTGTCAAGAGAAAAGTTTTCTTCCAAGATACTCAATCTTCACTATGCTCAAAGACAATTTGCTTTCAAGCTCTATCATTATTCTCTCTGGAGTTTGATATCTATTGCTTTTCATTGATTATCTATTTTCATCTACATTTTATTTGTGTTCAATCTGTCTAGCTAAGAGGCAAACTATTGTATAACTTTCCTACAATTTATCTACCTCGGCAAGTAGAGAGACTTGCTATTTGTATAGCTTTGTTGGTGATCTTGAAAACCAACCTCTATATAAATTTGTTGATGATCTTGAAAACTAACCTTTGTATAAGTTTGTTAGTAATCTTGGAAACTAACATCTGTATAAGTTTGTTAGTAAGGTTGGAAACCAACGGTTTTAAGAGTTTCTAGTGAACTCAGGAAAAGTAGTGTATGAGTTTGTTGGTAAGCTCATAGAAAACCAACCTGTTTTAGTGGAACTTAAGTGCAACAAGTAATTTAACTCGGAGAGTGGAGTAGGTATCATGTTGGACCAAACCATTATAAAAATTTCTAATGTCTTGTGCTGCTTAATCTAATTTACATTCCCTTTTAGCACTTTAATTTTATTTGGCCATAATTTTAATAGCTTAATTCACCCATTCCCTCTTGAGCTACCTATTGTATGAGACTCTTACGTTCCCTTTGTTTGTTAGCATCGAGGTCTCTATTCTCAAATTTCATCAAAAAAGAGTAATAGCAGTAAAGGATAATCAATAGAGGGAAAGCTTTTGTGTTTGGTATGTATTCATTTGACATATCATGAATCAACAACCTATTAATGGTAATACATTCATAAATGCTTTGGGTTCTATGTTCGTGGGACACTCCTATCGTTAAGTCACTATAGCCTATAGACTCTATTCCCAAGGACCTCACTCACTCAATATGGTCCCTCCTAGGTATGAGCAAGTTTTCCCCTGGTACTAAATGAGTCACTCATTGATTCTTTCCATAGGACCAAGCCTTCTTCATTGAAACCCCTAGCTTTGACTCTCTTGTCATAGTATCGCCTTACTTGATGTTGGTGTCTAGCAATTCTTACTTAGGCGTTAAGCCTAACCTCATCGAGCAAGTCCAGGTTTGTTTTTAGGGCCTCACTATTTAGCTCCAAGTCAAAGTTTTGGGTCTGACCAAATCCATAATCGAGCATAAAAGGAGTTTTGCCTATGGATCTTTTCAGTAGCATTCAAAGAGCCCATAGTATCTTTGGAAGCTCATGGTACCAGTTCTTAATCTCTAGCTTTCTTCATAAGCCATCCACAATACTTTTATTCATCACTTGCACTGATTGTTGGTTTGAGGATGTAGTACCAAGGAAAAATTATGTTGGATCTCGTGGGAGGTGCAAAAGCTTTGAAAGGGTTTATTATCGAACTGAGTTCCATTGTCTGTGACTAAGATTCCAAAGACCCCAAACCTGTACATGATGCTCCTAGGCAAAAACTCTTTTATTTGTGTGGCCGATATGGATCAAATTGCCTTGTCTTCCACCTACTATGTGAAGTAATCTACCGTGGCAATAATGTATTTCTTTCTTCCGATGTTCGGGGGAACAGACCCAAGATATCCATTCCCAATTGGTAGAATGACCATGCACTATTGATGGTTGCCAATTTTGTTGCTGGGAGCCTTGGGATGTTTTTATGCTTTTGACAATTATCATATTTTTGCATATATTCATTTGAGTCCACCATCGTGGTAAGCCAGTAATATCCTCGTCTAACAGCTTTAAATTTGAGAATCTTGGCTCCCATGTAATTGGTGCATTCTCCCTCATATCTTTGTTTAAGGATCTTCCACCCTTAACTTTCAGTCATGCATCGGAGATATGAATGCATGTACCCTCTGCGATATAATTTGCCTTTGAGGTAAGCAAATTTTGTTACAAATCTTGCCAACCTTTTTCTTTTTGAGGATCCCCCAGTCTTTCCCCCTTCTATAGATAAACATGATCAGAATCCATCTATGATGGATCTTGATTCTCTATGGCATTCTGTTCAGTTTTCATGATGTTGGGATTGGCAAGATGTTTTAGTAGGATGGTTCCTTGAGGGAAGAACATTGGAGTGGAGACCAATCTTGATAGCTTATTTGCTTTATCATTCTTCTCTCTTGGGATCTATAGTATGGAGACATTAGGGATCCATTCCATCATCTTCTGAGTGGATGATAAATATCATACCATCATTGATTTTTTGGCTTTGTATTCTTTTTGCAATTGCTTTACAACTAGTTGGGAGTTATAATAGATTATCAATTCTAGTATTTTTAATTTCTACATTGTTCAGAGTTTTTCTAATAAAGCTTCATATTTAGCTTTGTTATTGGTGGTAGGGAAGCCCAACTATAATGCACATTTGATCATGGTCCCTTTTAGGCCTTGCAAGATAAATCCTACTCTCGCTCATTCTTTGTTTGAGGAACTATCCATGTTTAGCCTCCATTGTGGGGTTTGCCTTGTGGAGAGAGCATTCTTAGAGCATTCCTCTTCTATCAAAACCATAGATGACATGGGTAGTTCAAGTGCTTTCTCAATGTGGTTTATACATGCCATGAGGAAATTAACCATAATTTGTCCTTTGATAGCCATCCTTAGGAGAAATTCAATGTCACACTTGCTAAGCTCTACTGCCCACTTGACAGATCTACCCAAAAGTTTCACTTTATGTAGGAGCTATCTCAAAGGTTGATCTATATAAATGTGTATAGGATGTCCTTGGAAATATGGTAGCAATCTCCTAACTACATTATTAGTGCAAAATCCATCTTTTTGATTATAGGGTACCGAATTTTAGCACCTTTCAAGATCTTGCTGATGTAATAGGCTAGTCTTTGGTGCAGTCCCTACTCTTAGAACTGCATAGTGGCTACCATCTTAGGTCCTATGGCTAAGTAGAGATATAAGGTTCCCCCCCTTTTGGGAGCAGACAATAATAGGAGGGAGGCAAGGTATATCTTTAAGTCTTCAAAAGCTTTTTGCACTTTCGAGTCCTCCTCTAATGCATGTGGTTCTGCATTCGCTCTTTTTTAGAACAATTTAAAAACAAAAGGGTTTCTTTCTATGGATTTTGATAAAAATCTATTTAATACTACTAATCTTCCTATTAGTCTCTGTAGTTCATTGATGCTGCTAGGTGCTTTCATTTCTTAAATAGCTTTTATTTTTTTGGGATTGGCTTCAACTCATCTTTAGGATATTAGAAACCTCAAGTGCTTTCACGATGATACTCCAGAGGCGCACTTCTATGGATTTAACTTCATTCTATGCTCTCTAAGGGTTTGGATGTCTCTTCTAGATCTCGGATATGGTCATAGCAAAGCCAGCTTTTCACCACATATCATTGAAGCATACTTCCATATTCTTGCCTATTTGATCTTTGAAGATAGCATTTACCATTCTTTGTTGAGTAGCACTTGCATTCTTTAATTTGAATAGCATAACTTTGTAACAATATGTGCCAGCATCAATTATAAATGAAGTCTTCTCCTTGTTAGGTTTATGCATATGGATTTGGTGATATCCTAAAAGGACATCTATGAATGTTACTAGCTCATGCCTCGCAGTGGAGTCCATAGCTTGTTGAGTCTAAGGGTTTGGTTTTGATAATTAACAAAACTTGTTAAAGACTTGAATTAAGCTAATGAAACATTGCTGAGATTTTTAGTTTTAGAGGAGCTTTAAAAGTAATCCAGTAATGCTTAATAGAATGTTCTAAAGGCTTCAAAGGAAGCTTCAAAACTTCAAAAATGGAATCTAGAAGCTTTAGAGGGAAGAAGAAGAATGTTTAGAAGCTTCAAAGTAGGAGGAAGCTTCAGAGTTTATCTAGAAGGAAGAAGAATTTTCAAAGGATGCTTCAAAGATCAGAAGTGGGACATGCTCAAAGTCAATGAAGCTTCAGAGGTGACGTTATGATTTCAAAGAACGCATTTAGAGTTTAGAGAGAGCTTCAGAGGCTCTCATATTTAAGTTGTTCATTTTGGGTTTTCAAGTGAAGCTTCAGAGTATATTTAGAAGAAGAAGAAAAAGTTTCAGAGAAAAGAAGAAGTATTTGAACCTTCAAATGTTCTGAAGAGCATGTTCAGAATGAAGGAAAAGCTTCAGAGTATGTTCAGAATGAAGCAAAAGCTTTAGAGTATGTTTAGAAGGAAGCTTCAAGCTTCAAAGGTGCTTCAGATGTTGAATAAAAGCTTCAAAAGTGAATCGGATAAGTTTTGGAGCTTTAGAGTCATTTCAAATGAGAACAGAAGCTTCAAAGAAGAAGAAATAGCCATTGGCATGTCAGTGCTCAAAGGTACTTCAGAACATCTAAAGTTAGCTTCAAACGTTTTGGAAATAATAGATATTGGTAAGGGTTGGGAACGTCTGAAGGGAAGAAGGCACAAAGCAATGGTAACTGATGAGCACCCAACCTTCAGAGGCTCTAAAGTTTACTTCAAAGGCTCTAAAGCTATGAAATGAGGTAGTTTGCATTAAGTGTTTAAAACCCAATCTAAAATAGTTTAAAACTTACCAAAAGAAGGTGCAACTACTAGAACAATTTTGGAACTTATAAATAGAGGTTTCAATGAAGAAGAAACATATTCTTGAGTGGATTAAATATAAACTAATATTAAGAACTTAAGATTCCAAACAACACAATCACTCTAACAAGCCTCAATGTTCAAAGTACCTTCGAGCTATTTCTTACCACATCAGAGGAGAATGAAAGTATTGTAATGTGGTTTATTATATATCTTTATTTGAGCTTTAATCTATGTACACTTAGGCTTGTTAGGGAAAATTACTTATACACATTATATTTAAAAGAGGGAGTTATTAGTAAGCTCTGTAAAACTAGTTCTGTATGAGTTTGTTGGTGAGCTTAGAGGAAAATCAACATTGTAAGAGTTGTTGGCAAGCTTGAGAAAACCAGTCAATATTGAGTTCTTGGTTAGCTCGATAAAACCAAGGGAGGTATGATTCCATGTAAGTATAATGAAACCTAAGGTTGGGGAAACCTTGGAGAGTGTAGTAGGCGCCAAGGGGGCCTGAACCACTATAAATCCTTATATTCCTATTGTATGTGTGCTTATGTGCTTCCACTACATTCTAGTTTCTACACTTGCACATTCTACCTATTTTTCTCATCTCACTTGAATTCTTGCTTTGCCATACATCCTGCGTATCATAATAGGGTTGGACCTAACATAGCTGATCAATATTTGGAAGTGGACAGTTATCTTTGGGGCAGACTTTGTTTAAGGATGTAAAATTCATGCACATTCTCCATTTTCTGTTTGCCTTTTGGACCATGACAACATTAGCCAACCATGTTGGTAATAGACTTGCCAGATGAACCATGCTTGTAGTAGTTTTTCAACTTCAACGGCGATGACCTCCCTCTTCTCTTGGGATAATAGGCACTTTTTCTATCTCATGGATTTGTTATTTTCATTGATGGACAACTTATGAGATATTATTGACAAATCTAACCTTGATATGTCTGATAATTCCTAGGCAAAGATGTCAATGTTCCTTCTTAACAAAGCAATCAACTCTTGCTAGAAGGGTAACTTTAAGGTGGATCTGATCTAGATTGTCTTATCCATGTTGGAAGTGAATAGCAAAACTACCATTAATTGCTCTATCGATTTGCTTTGAGTGATCTACTACTCATCTCTTATTTCTAGGGTGTTGATCTACATATTACTCGGTGTTTTCCCTTTCATGGAACTTTTGTGTGCTCAAACTTGCAATACAACTAAGGAAATCCATATTTTGATAACTAACAAACTCATGGAGTAAAATGACACAATCATAAGGATAATGAAATTTTCAAAGTGCAGAAAATGCTAGTACAAGTGGCAACTGCTTGGTGCATTCACCTATGACCATAGCCAAATAGTAGTTGTCTGCAACAATCTCCTATAATATTCTAGCAAGACATAAAATCCCTAGACAACCACAACCACAACCAATATTGCAGTTGCATGCTAATACCACCTATGACTTTACAGTGGAAGGGAAGGTGCCTCCACATGATGCCTACTAGCCTAAAGCCCAGAGCACTTGGAAAATCCAAGCCACCTACCATATTGCTGGAGAAGTGTAGCCTCAAATACCATAGCCACCAGTGGTGTTCTTACCAATGTTTAGCAAGTAGGCTTAAGAAGTTTTTAAGAAGAATGATTATAGTGGATATCGAAACCTCCTACGAATGGTAGCTAATTCCATAGCCACCTGCCATGCGGCTAACTATTCCAATGGTCAAAAAATTCAATTATTCCCTTGCCTTTAATGAGTGACAACTACCCTTAATAGATGAATTTTAAAGAAATCTATAAAAGGAGGTAAGTCACAACATTCAATGAGTTTTTGCAAGCATTTATTGAGTGATAAATTTTGAATTCATTAGCAGCTCAAGTCTTCAAGCCTTTAAGCATTTAATCTTCTCAAAGTATACATTAAAGGCTCTCACCAACAACAAAGAGAAGACTCCATTGCATTAAATAGAGTTCTCAATCATCTTTAAAGCTTCCCTTGCACTATCACAGATACACATTCAAAAGTATAATCTCAACATTTTGCTCTTTTCTATTTGCTTTCTTGAGTTGGTATTAGAGACTAACATCAAGAAGAACAAGGGTGATTTTTAGAGTATGACTTACAATCAACTTATTAGTTTGTATTACACCCCCTAGAGCTAGAATATAAAAAAAAGGCTTCGACACTAAGAATTTACTCTCCCTAGAGCTAGAATTTAAAAGAGTGCAATGGGACTAATTTGTATTCCCTGCTAAGTATAGTGGAACCCAAGATACTAGGGAGTGCACTTAGAAGAATGAAGTAGAAAAGTTATCTCTAACTACTAATATCATGTCTATTGTCTAAGATTGCTTACATAATTCTTTATATATAAATACAAATATATTAAAAAGAGGTATTTTATATTTATAGTGTTTTAACAAAAAAATTATAAACTCAATTCACCTCTTCCCACTTGGGTTAAGACTAGCTAAAGGGACCAACAACTTTCATAGCATTCTTGAGAAGTTCTCTGATCTTCTTTGGCTACACCTACTCCCCTACCAATAGGAAATTTCACTGCAAGATGGTATATGGATACCATGGCCTTCATCCTATTTAGCCTAGGTCATCCTAACACAGCATTGTAAGTAGAGGATATCTTTACTACTAGGAAATTAGAGAGGTGGTGATTTTTATGTCTCTATCTCCCATTATACACGGGAAAGTGATGATGCCTTCTGGTGTCACGTTGTCTCCCATAAACCCTAGAATTGTCCTCCTACCAATCGCAATTTCTCCTTCGAAAGCTTCATCCTTGAAATAATACTAGAATAAAATATCTGCAAATGATCTGATGTCTATGATTATTCTTTTTACTTCAAAATTTGAAATTACCACAGAGATGACTTCAACATCATCATGTGAAACTGGTATATTGTGTGCATCTTCTTTTGAGGAAATGATTGGAAAAATCGTCATCTTCTTGTTTCCTTTTGGAGGTTTTGTCCTATAAAGTTCTCTACGTAATCTCTCCTTCCTACTTGGGTATTTCTTCCTAACATTGGTCTCCCTATGATTACATTGATGATTCCAATTGTGGGCAAATTCACTTTTATTGCTACATCCCTTTTTGGTCCCTTGGAGCTGTGTCTCTTTATTAAGGGACCTCCTCTCTTTTGACCCCTACTCTCTCCCTCCTCCATTTATTGTCGACCATGTACTTTTCTAACCCTCCTCTTCTAACGAATCTCTCAATTTCTTACCTAAGGCAGTAGCAAACTTCAATATCGTGGCCTTTACCCTTGTGGCTGAGGCAATACTTCTAAGATCCTAGCCTCTTTTGGCTAGGTCTTGGCACAGGGGGCTTTAAAATATCACTATGAGTCTTGATTTCCTTATAGGTATGTGTGAGTGATTGATTAAGGGGGATATAATTTTCATATCTCTCCATTTTCTTCTTGGTTGTCCTCCTCTTGTGGTTCCAAAATTTTCTCTTATGAATTGCTCTCCATGACGTTGTGGGGGAGATCTACTTTGTCTCCTTTCAGAATCATTATCATCCTCACAAATGAACTCTTCTCCATCAATATGCCTATTGAGGGCTTCTAGGATCTCAGAATAACTTTTTGAGGGCTCCAAGTGTAAGTGATATTTGATATGTTTGCTTTCTACTCCATTTTGCAGTGTCGTCATCACTACAGTTTGGTCAAGACCTATCTAAAGGGAGCCAATTAAACTAGTCGAGATATTTCTTGAGAGTTTCCATCCTTCTATCGCACTACTATCAATGAATCAACAATCTACTTTTATCTTTATTGTCCTATGAAGTTGGCCAAAAAGCATCTCTATAATTCTCTAAACATGCTAGTGGACCTAGGATCCAAAGTGCAATAACAAGATAGGCTTGTTCCTTTCAATGTAGGTTGGACAGCCCAATACTTGATAGCATTAGTGCTCCCACTAGCCATCATATCTAGATAGATGGTTACCTACATTCTAGTACCATTGTAGGCCTCTATATGAGGGATCTTGAACCCTTTTGGAAGAGACTCTTCGATAATTTCCCTTACAAAAAGAGGTTGCTCAATAATCCCTCCAATCCACATGTCTCCTAGGAATTATTCTTTCTAACCCTTCAATCCTCTCCTTTAGAATTTTTTTTGGATTCCATTTGTACATGAGATTGTACTTCATCTTCTCTTGGATCCAAAATGGGTTTGGTGACTAGTTGCCTTTGGACTAGCTCCCTTGTAGCATTTATGGATATGGTTGGCTGATTAGTAGTCCTTCCAATGTTTTTTCTTTCTTCATCAAGGAAAGGAACTTCCCAAGCTGAGTTCCTGGCATGAGCTACAATAGGTCCACCTTCCAAGATCTCCAAATTAATATCCATTAGGCTCATATAAAGGTGCGACAATAGGCCTTCCTTTGAGGGTTCTGCCTCGAAGTGTTTGCTGTCCAAGAATCATCCCCAGTTTCAAAGTCATAATGGGGGTTTGCTTAGTTCTTGACTTCAACCTTAGGGAGCGACATGCAGAGTTGAGGAAGAGCGGAAGCTAGTAGTTTCACTTGGAGGTTTCTTAACTAACCATTAGAAGAGAACATCCTCTCAAAAAAACTCTCTTTGCTCCCTCTATTGTTGCACCATTTGTTACATCATGATGTTATTTGTCTGCAACAATTACTCAAGAAGCAAACTAGTTCAGGAAGCAAATGTGCTATGCCTAGAAGTGTGCTGATTAGTAATAAGAGATGGATTATCTCCCATTAAAGGATTTGGAGGAACATTTATTTTGCCTGGTTATCCATCCGACATAGCTTTACTCAATGAATGTTCCCATAGATGGAGCCAATATTTGGGTCAAACCTTGGATAACCTCAAATAAGAATTCTATAAGATAAGGAAAACATAGAGGGTGTTGAGGATAGTACTTGCATGAACATTTTAATGCTTAAGTCAGTAATATAACCTTAAGAGAGGGTATGTATAATAGAAAGAGCTTATGTGGAAGAGGGTGCATCTAGTCCATTTATAGGTATGCTTGGGTTGGTGATATTGAGTTGTTGTCCCATGCTGGGGATAGTCGCGATCGCATAGGTATCCTTATTTAATGAGGAGTATGGATGGATACACTCCGATGCTATAGGGAGATTCCATATGGATACATTACCATACACTATTAGGAAACCTTCTAAGAATGTTCTCAGTTCTAGCTAATGCTATGCAAGACTATAGAAGGAAGAAATGCTCTAGCAATAGGTTTCTTATTAGGGATGAAGTTTGTTCCGCCGCGAGATCGGGCTCAAGAAATGATGAGGAAGAAATAAATGCAAATGGAACGACATGACCGGAATTGG
>JAYJMB010076548.1:0-22775 GCA_036873735.1 Pouteria campechiana
GCAGGTGTCATCAATCGGTCGGACAGCTGCTCGGCTACAGCTAGATGGCTCCTTTTGATTTTCCATGGCCCAACAACGGGATACTCTCTATCCCCACAATCACATGTCTATATCATAAATTAAATACAATCTATTCAATTTAAGGGATGTTCTCTATCCCTATCTTTCATGTGCTTACAAAATATGATAACATTACTCTTCAAAATAACATAGGATATCCACAATCCCCAAACAAAACACATATGCCTAGAATAAACATGGGATAACCACTATCCCCATCCATTCATTCGGATCAAACAGGGGGCCTCCTACTTACCTCAAGCCTTTATTTGCAAACCACATTCCTTAAAGCTCTTTACCTTTTCATCCTTCTCAAATCATCCTATATAGGTTTAGAATTCCATTTACTTAACCATTTGTAATCATGTACTCAATACATCATATTAATATTTCTTTCATAGCCACTCTCAGGCTATGATCATTAAACATGTGGTAAAAACTAATCAAACTAGGGTTTCTCCAGAATTATCACTAGAACCCTGCTTGTTTGACATATTTATCTGGTATCTTATGTGATTAACATTTAAATGATATCAAAACAACTCAATCAAGCTTTTAATATATTCAATTCATGGCTTACATAGCCCATACACAAAAATCCTCTTTAAACCCTAACTAGGGCATAATCATAAATTTAATTTCATTGGTCTAAATCACTCTATATCAGTTCTGAAATATTCTAGTCATGTTATTAATCATTTTTCCCATGATAAATTCCACAAAAATCATGAAATACCCAATTTCCACTATTTATGAAAACCCTAATTTAGTAAAATCTAAAATTTCTCACAACAAATCACAATAATCACTTTATTAACTCATTTCCCCCATGAATTTATAAGCATATACATCAATTTAAGCCAAAGAAATCTACTATTCCCAAAACCCTAAAATTAAAAATCTAAAATTTGGTTGGAAAATCGAGCTTACCTTCACTTTCAAGCATAGCTGTCCTCCCCAATCGAATCACTAAGCTCCCAGCTCCACGTTTTTGCTTCCATTTGGTGAAAATCCAATGTTTCTTCCATTTTCTTCCATTTTCCATGGTTCAAATGGGTGAAAATTAGGTTTATTTGAAAGATTATAAGTTTTTCTAGCTAGGCAAGATGATTTCCTAGCTAAAATGACAAGAAATCAAGCTAAATGAGGCTAGGGCAAAAGGGGAGAAGGAATGGTGTGGACCAAGGAAAAAATGGAATGGGTTTGGCCAAAAAAGTTGGCCACCCATTTTATACCACCGACCAGTGTAACCAGCGCCAGATCCGGCACTGTGACACCCATTCTGGTGCTACAGGCGCGGGTTCATTGGCTCACCTTATATTCTTATTTTTTTCATCCTTTTTCAATCATTCTTTCCCCATTCCTTTTCCATCATTTATTCCACATAAAAATAACATAATTGCTCAAACATATGATTTTAATTGACACAATTTCATGAACTTTTCATGCACTTCATACATACTTGAATCATTTCATTGATAAATACCATTTCTCCATTAATCAACACATATTTAACCCAAAATTAACACCCTAAGTGTTGCACTCATCCCCTACAATTCCAGAAGTTGTTCAACCTGAAGTCGAACCTGCTTAAGTTGTTTCTCCTCCTTAAACACAACCCTCCTCTATCCTTCCCAACTTCCCACCTATTAAATCTTCTCCAATTCTGCTTGAGGAATATCTTTGTAATCCCTGTACAACTCTTGTTAGGGATGGATGGTTTCTCACTAGACCACTTTGTAAGATTGATTTCCTTCCCAAAGGACCACCAATCTTTTGGGAATAGTCTTGGTTTAATCTTAAAAAATTAGGAGAAAGAATTAAAGAACCCCCTCCACATCTACAGAAGAGAGCTCCACCTCCTCCACATCCTCCAAAACCAATTGATGACAATTATGATATTCTTCTTCGTATCTAGAACCCCATCAGAATCACATATTTTGAGTTTAGGAGCATATCAGAAATAAATTTTATAATTTCTTAGATGTTCCTTTCTCAATTTCTCATCATCTCTCCTCAGGAATTGCCCTTTCCATAACTCACAAATCCTAATACTTTCTCTAGGATTCAAATCATTCTTGATCCTCCCTTGACTCCCAAAGGCCATAATATCCAAATTTTTGATAAAGAGTCATTCATAAGAGAATATTCTGAAAAACTTCTTAAATCACTCCCAAAGTCCAGGCAACCTAGAAGTTCACTACCATCTCCCTCAATTCCTTATGAGATTATTTTTCTAATTAAGGAAGAATTTTCATCCTTCTTCCATGCCAATCTGCAAGCTATTTCTGACCATCTTCCTCTCCCATATCCATAGCTCAATGATTCATTAATCCAACACAAAATCTGGGTGAGCTCTTCTAAACCATCTCCCTCACTTGAACCAATTCCACCTCTTTTGACAACTAAAGCCTTAAGAAAACCACCTTCTATCCCCAAACCTCCACCCTTACCCTAGCCATCACCTTGCACTATGAAGAATATGCTGCAAAGATGAATGGCAATACTAAAGCCGTCTTAAAAGTAACACCTGTATTCTTTCCTAAGTTGCTAGATCTAACTTTTTGAGATCATATTGATTTCATTTGTGTTATTGACAATGGAGGCCACCACCCATGAACCTCCAACTACAATTCCCAAAGATCTATCTTTCATTCCATCTACTCCACCAAAAATAACTAAATGTGCAATTTCTAAACAATCCAAGTCCCCTTCTAAACCACTCCCCTCACAACTTCCTAAGCCTACTTAAATCCTTCCACCATCTGTAAACCCCAATTTCTTTCCCAAAACCTATTAGAAAAGATCCAAACCACTCGAGTGATTCTGCTTTATCTATATTTTCAATTTTTTTGACAAATTTCTCTGATGAATTTTTTTTTCATGATGTTCTCTCTTGCAATATGTGCTTTCATGTAATATTAGTCCTTTATGAGTGACATTTTTGTTGTTTTGTATGTCTTTATAACATTCTTTGGTAATCTGCTACATGAAAACTTTATCAATGGAATATTCTTTTCAATATGTCTATTATTTTTTTATTACTCTCTCTTCATCCACCTTTTTGATTATGACAAAAAGGGGGAGAACAGTTATGTAGTGCACCCATTCAGGGGGAGTTGCACTAAGTAAATAGAAATACATTGTATATCAAACATGCATTTACCGCTTTAAATTTTTAGTATTCTACTACATAAATGTTAATACAAGTTATGTAGCGCACCCATCCCATTTAGGGGGAGCTACACTAAGTCAATAGAAATACATTGTATATAAAACATACATTTAGCCGCTTTAAATATTTTAGTATTCTATTACATAAATTTGAAAGGTTTATCACTCAGTATTTTGTCATTATCAAAAAAAGCGAGAATGTTGAGTGTACTCATCTATCTAGTTTGATTTTGATGATGAAAATTCTTAACCAAATATGTTTTGATGATGAGCAAAGACGTGAATGAAACATTAAGGTACTAACAATTTATTCTCAAGTATTTGCAAAAGTATTTTCAAATTAATCTATGAGAATAACCTTCATAATGTTTGTATAAGTTGTTTTAGACAACTTCAAGCACAAAGTAACATTTCAGAGGAAGAAATCAAATAAGTGCTCAAGACAACCATGTATATAAATCATAAATAAAATCAAAAGTATATTGAATTGTATTTAAGGAAATTGTATGGGCATGTCATAATAGTAGAATGTATGTGATGTATGTGAATGTATTTGTGTATAGGTCCAGTAATGCCATTGCCATGTGGTTTCAATTTTGGGCAGTATAAGGGCATGGGTGTGTATTAGTGTTTGTGTTAGTGATGTATGATTGATTAGAAATATGGAATTAAGTGGACAATGTTGTACAGATGCAAAATCGTTATATTTCAGGGGAGATTCTATCAGATTTACAAAAATTTTTGGTAGCATTTTTCTCTAGGACATAAGATGGAAGCACCCAGGGAGCAGAGCGTTACACCTTATCAAACTAGTTAGCTACTCAAAGAACAAGAAGCCTAAAGTAATACTAACCATGAGAAAGAGCTAGGCCTTGGGCAAGGTTGAGACACCTCTTGCTTCTCCCTTTAAGCTACAATAGAAGATAACAAAAGTTGCCTTGAAGAGGAGGCACTATTAGAGAATGAAGCTCTCCTACAATCATCCTGACTCAATAGGAGAAGAAGTTGGGGTAGAAGCTACAAGCTAGCTAGGAGGCATTCCACTTATAAGATAATAGTCATTGCCATCACTCCAAGGTACCTAAAGAGAAACTGGTTTGCTATCCTTGCCAAGATTCTTTGCTCATAAAGGAAGGAGCTAGACAAGACAGGAATCCTCAGGATGATTGGAGGGAAGAAGATAGAATGACTTAGATCACTTTGTAGAGTCCAAGGAAGCTTAATCCCAGGAAAAGGAGGGTTGAGCATGTGAGTGTGTGCACCACTTCCACACACACAAGCTCTCCTCCCAAACCTACCAAGTAGCACCAGATGATCAACCGCTCACAAGAGTTGGCTATGCCATTGCCCCCACCTTTTCACTTTCTACCATATAAAAGAGAAGTCAACTTTTTGATGTAAGCTATCTTCCTACAAACATTACTTTAGCCTACATAATGGAAGGAGGAAGTGAGGCTTCCATGTTAGAAGATCTATTCCAAAGGTTGTAGGAGATGGAAGCAAAGAACAAAAGATTATGAGAGATGTTGCAAAGGCAACAAGAGCAAGATGCAGCTTAGTGTATTACCTTCACCTAACTCTCCAACCCATACTACAACCCAAGTAATATTATAGTAAGAAACTCTACTACATCCTTAGTTGCAGTCCATCAGGACTACTCAGGTCAATACTCCACACGAGCAAGTTTTTACATTAGCTCCACAATAAGTGTCACTTGATATGCTATCACAGAAGGCTATGTTCTAGTAGTATCTTTCATAATGGAAGTGGAAACAAGCTATTTACTTGCCATGAGTGCCACTAACAAATCAACACCAACCTTATCCCATTGAGATCAAGGAAATGGATTTCCTAAGTTTTTCCTCCCATCATTTCTTCAATTTGATGGGAGAGGAGATCCTAATCATCACTTATGCCACTTCTCTTTATTGATGGAGAACTTTGCTTGCCACTTAAATTTTTCTGAGTCCGTTTCACCAACTCTTTGACAAGATATGCCTTCTAATAGTATCTTATTTTTCTATTAGGTTTGGGATATGCAAACCATATTTCTATCAGGATTCTTTGTCACCACCAAAGTGGTCTATATAAGAGATCTCGCCACTATGTCTCAAGAAAAGGGTGAAAATGTGGAAGATTAAATTGAGAGATGGTAAAGAATGGTTGGTAAATTTCAAGAGCCTCTCACTGAAGAACAAAAGATGAACCTTCACTAGATTGAACTAAGGCAAAAATAGACTTATTTCTTAGTGAAAAAATCACCACCTTTTTGGACTTGGCATATGAGGCTTACCACAAAGAGAGACTATTACCTTTAGAAGAGGATAATTCAATAAGCAAAAGAAAGCCTTTTCTAAGGAAAGATGAAATGAAAGGTAGAAACTTCTATCAATGCTACAAAAGTTAGGCTAGAGGCCAAAGGCAAACAAAAGTAGATTGTGGAGTTAGAACCATAGTACAATTTCACTGAGTAGAAGCTTTATCCAATTCAAAGGGAATTGTTAAGGACAGGAGCCATCTAGTTGCCATTGCCTCGCTTTCTAGTTGAAGGGGACTTTGTCTCGTTGTATTGTCATTACCATTAGAGACTTAACCATTACACTTCCATGTGCAAGGTTTTAGAAATCATCATATATAGATATATCAATATGAATGTGATTAGGCCAAAGGCATCATCAGAAAATATTTCAATAATAGAACCACTCTTCTAGGAGATTGAGCAATATCTAGACTATGTTCAAGAGCAATCTTATGAACTTGAGGAACTAGAAGGAGCCAAAAAAGAAGATTGGAAGTTTGTTTGCCAATGAAGATCCTTGATATAACCCATCATAAAGGACAATGCCAAAAGTGTTGAAATAAGTAGGGAAGATAGAAGAATGAAGGGTTGCTAAGAGAACTTCCTTTGAGCAGTGACATAAAAGGTCATCTTGATTTCAACTATTCACCATGGATGATTGTCTACGACATGAGACATTATTCCCATTTTACCAATGGATGGTAGATGGTATTAGAAAGGCTAAGAAAACATTCAAAAAATAGTGCCTAGTTCTTTATGGCTATGGGCAGCTAATCAACTAGAAAGCTTAGATAGAATAGTTGAAGGAGGAGCTATTTTGGGAAAACTTATAGAAATAAAATGAGGGGCATCACAACCCTAGAAAAGGAACCATCTCCACAAACCCAAGTCATTTCTCATTACCACATTGATGTGGTGGAAGAAGGGGAATCCAATAATTAGAACTCCACAAGACTCTAGTGTGCTAGTAGGAGGCATGTTCGTCAGAAAAAAAATAAAGGAAATGGAAGTTTTCCTTGTTTAAGATTGGAGAATTGCTAGTAGTGCATCTCCTTTGATATGGCTATGAATGCCTTGGCAACAATCTATATTTTCAAAAGTTACATCGCAACTTTGCTAATTAATTAGGACCAATTGCCAATCCATGGTTCCCATTTCAAGCTATTGGGGACATTTAAGACTTGGTATCCTTGCAAGACCCATTCCTGCTATGCTTCTAGGCTTGAGAAAAGGAAGGAACAAGTGATGATCTACTAAAATGGGAACAGTGTGTTGGTGAGAGGACCACCCAATATATCAATAAAGCATGTAGTGATCCATAGACATTAGATCTTGTTGAAATTGAAGAGGTTCACCTATGCCTAGCCCAAACTAATTTTCCAATGGGTTGCATGCTTTACAACTTCATTGAAGTCTATGACTATGTTGATATCAGGAAGATGAAATTCCTTGGAGGCAAGAAAGTGGAGTAGGTGTTTGTTGAGACAAAGATTGCAAATGTTTTGACCTTCAATTTTTGTTCAAGAATGAAATCTTATTGGAACTATCAATATCCGGTTCATCCTTTAGTGCCTTATCACATCTCGAATCTGATGAAATAGATGTGGTTTGGACAAGAGGAAGGAGAAGGATCCCTCCACCTATCTAGTGAGGGGGGGAGGTATATCAATGGGATATACATTAACACATACTCAAGAAATGCATTTATCAAATTCAAAGTGGATTCCACTGCGAAAACATTCACCTTCCTTCATAGAAACAAAGCGTCATTTGCAAACATTTTTAGAGTTATGATGTTGAGTGTACCCACTTATCTAGCTTAATTTTGATGATGAACATTCTCAACCAACCATGTTTTGATGATGAGCAAAGACATGAGTAGAATATTAAGGTACTAACAATTTATTCTCAAGTGTTTGTAGAAACATTTTCAAATTAATCTATGAGAATAACCTTCATAATGCTTGAATAAGTTGTTTTAAACAACTTCAAGCATAAAGTAACTTTTCAGGGGAAAAAACCAAGTAAATGCTTAAGACAACCATGTATATAAATCAAAAATAAACTCAAAAGTATATTAGTTGAAATAAACTAAATTTCAAAATTATTAAGAGCACTTTGGAGTCACAGAACAAGCTCTTCGGAGTCAATAAAGTACTTTGGAGATAGAAGACAAGCTCTTTGAAGTCAATAGAGCACTTCAGAGTTATAGATCAAACTCTTTGGAGTTAACATAAGTAATTTAGAGTTAGTCTTCAAATAACACATTTGTCAGAGTCAAACGCTAAGCACGTCGGAATCACAGAAAATACTTTGGAGTCAATGGAGCTCTTCAGAGTCAGATATTGAAACATTTTAGAATCATTAAGAGCACTATAGAGTCAAGTGAAACACTTCGTGTTGGTCCCGTTCAGATGGTGACTCGAGAGGGGGGGTTGAATTGAGTCTTTAAAAATTTTTGGCTAGATAAGAACTATAGTGCAAAGATGGGTAAGAAAGGATAGCATAATGTACTTAGACAAAGGTTTTTCTAGTGGTTCGGCCCTTCACTTGAGTTTATACTCCACTTCTCTGAGTTAGCCTTTTTTACTAGACTCAGGTTCCACTTACACTTTCTTTGATCAACACTCTTCTGATCAAGCAAATACACTTGTTAGTTTTCAAGCTCACCAACTAAATTTTACAATCCTTTAGTAAGTTTTCTACTTGCTTATGGTACTCAAATGCAAGCCTTTAGCTTGTAGAAATGTACAAAAAAGAAATAACTGTGTACAAATATTGATGCCTCTAATAAGCTGATTTTGCATGAAGTTAATAAACAATAAATATAATAAATATGACATTAAGCAATAAGAATTAATCTCCAAGAGTGGTTGAAAAAGTGGCTTTGAATGCTTGTTAGAGTGAGGCACAATGGAGTTGACCTTGTGGAAGAAAACTTAAAGGTTGAGTAAATGCTTTCTCATTTTGTTATCCAAAATGAACTTATTACTTCTACATTCTCTCTTAACCCTTTTTATATTGATGATTCTAACTACTACTGGTGTGGTAGATGAGGCTCATTAAATGTGAGGAAAAGTTCAAATTTTTTACTGTTGAGTCATTTTTGTGGTTTTGAAGTTTTTGACAATGAAATATCGAATCCTCTAAAATTGAATTTTGGAAGCCTTTCGCACATATGACGTATCGTTGCATCTTCAAATTCTCTAAACTTAAATTTTGATTCCTCCGAAGTGGCACAAACGTGGTGACTTGTGTCGGATCCATCAAGGGCGAGCTTCGAAGTGCTTTGTTGACTTTGAAGTACTTATTCTATGACTCCGAGGCTATATAGTGCTTTCTCATACAAAAACTATCTTCGAAGTGCTTCACTTAACTCTAAAGTGTTTGTCTGTGACTCTGAAGTTCACATCTTTTGACTTTGACGAATGTGATATCTGAAAACTAACTTTGAATTACTTTGCTAACACTGAAGAGAATGTCTTCTAACTCTGAAGTGCTTTATTAACTTTGAGGAACTTGATTTCTATCTCTAAGTACTATCCTAACTCCAAAGTTCTTGTCTTATGACTCCAAAGTGCTTTTTTAAAATTTGAAAACTTGGTTAAGTTGAACTAAGTATACTTTTGAGTATATTTTGTGATTAATATACATGGTCATCTTGAGCAATTATTTGGTTTCTTCCTCTAAAAAGTTACTTTATGCTTAAAGTTGTCTGAAACAACTTATTTAAGCATTATACAGGTTATTCTCATAGATTAATTTGAAAATGTTTCTGCAAGCACTTGAGAATAAATTATTAGTAACTTAATGTTTCACTTATGTCTTTGCTCATCATCAAAACATGATTGGTTAAGAATGTTTATCATCAAAATCAAACTAGATATGAGAGCATGCTCAACACTTTGGAGTTAGCTTTCGAATGACAAGTACTGTACAGCCTCAAAGTCACGAGTTAAGAACTTTAGAATTAGCCTTTGAATAACAGTGTATAGCATTCAATGCATCTGAAATGAGTCACCACCTTCGCGCCACTTTAGAGGAACCAAAATTTAACTTCCAAGCATCTGAAGATACAATAGTATGTCAAATGTGCAAAAATCTTCCATAACTCAATATCGAAGGATCCGATCTTACAAAGTCAAAGACTCTGAAACCATAAGAATGACTCAACAGTCCAAAATTTGAACATTCCCTCTCATTTAATGAACCTAACCTACCACAGTAGCAAACTTCAGAAACTTTAATAAAAAAAGAGTTAAGGTAGAACTTAGAAGCAAGTAGATCACTTGAAAAATAGAAAGAGAGAGCATTTACTCAGCTATTAAGATTTCTTCCACAAGGTCAACTCCACTATGCCACACTCCAACAAGCATTCAAAGTCACTAATTCAATCACTTTTGGAGATTGATTCTTACTACTTACTGTTATATTTATTGTGTTTACTATTTCTGAACATCTTAAAAAATTAGCCTATAAGAGGCATTAATATTTGTATATAGTTATTTGTTGGTCCCATTCAGATGGTGACTTAAGAGGGTAGGTGAATTAAGTATTTAAAAATTTTTGCTAGAGAATAATTAAAGTGCAAGACTAAAGAAATTACTAATAACATAATGCACTTAGACTGAGAATTTTATAGTGGTTTGGTCCTTCACTTGGTTCCTACTCAACATCTTTGACTTAGCCTTCTTTGCTAAATTTAGGTTCCACTAATACTTTCTGTGATCAATAACCTTTTGATCAAACAAATACACCTGTTGGTTTCCAAGCTCACCAACTAACTTATACAAATACTTAGCAAGTATCTTACTTGCTTTCACTACACAGAGGCAAGTCCTTGACTTGCAGAAATAAATATGTGCAAGTATTATTGCCTCTAATAGGCTCATTTTGTACAAAGTTTGAAAACAGTAAATATAAATAATATAGCAATAAAAATAGTAAGATTCAATCTCTAGAAGTGATTGAATGAATGACTTTGAATACTTCTTTAAATAAACTGTAGTGGAGTTGAAATCAAGGAAGAAAAGCCTTAAAGACTTAGTAAATGCTTCTCTTGTTTTTCAATGTAAAACCATTATCTTCTTCGATCTCACTTTACTTCTTTTATATTGAGACCTCTGAATTTCTCTACCGTGGTAGGTGAGAAACATTTATTGCAAAGAAAAGTTCTAATTTAAGATCACTGTACTTTCAAAAAGGTTTTAGAGTATATGAACCAACATCAGATTCTTTAAAATTTAAGTAGTAGGTGGTATCTCTACACACTTCACACATCGCCATTACTTCGGATGCACCAAAAAAGTGTTTCGAAGGCTTCAAAGCATAGCTACAGTAATGTCTTATGTCAGGATCATGGAGGCTAACTACGAAGGAGTTTTTTGTCTCTAAAGCAATTGATCCATGACTCTGAAGGGCTAACTTTGAACTCTAAAATGATTCTCTGTCTCGGAAGTACTTCACTTAGCTCCAAAGTACTTGTTTTCTGACTCTAATGTATTTTCTTAAAGGTGTCCTATTAACTCTGAAAGCTCTCG
Organism: Pouteria campechiana; assembly: GCA_036873735.1. NCBI lineage: Eukaryota > Viridiplantae > Streptophyta > Magnoliopsida > Ericales > Sapotaceae > Pouteria > Pouteria campechiana. The sequence goes on from JAYJMB010076548.1 coordinate 11,074, forward strand.
TCATCGTCTCCAAAATGCCTTATAGTCATTGTCTCCAAAATGCCTTATCGACTCCAAAGAAATTGGCTTAACTCTGAAGCTTGTAAACTCGTGACTTTGAAGTGCATTAACTAACTCTAAAGATTTTGAGCCCGTGACTCCAAAGCAACTTGATTGATTCTGAAGTGATTTAATTGACCTCAAAGGATGTGATCTTATAACTCTGAAGTAATATCATCTGTCTCCAAAGTGCTTCAGTGACTCCGAGACAATTTTCTTGGCTCCGATGCATTTTTGCTGAATCTGACACTTTTGATTTTGTGATCCCAAAAGGTTGTTCCTTTGTCTCTAAAATTTTCCAGTGGCTCCAAAGCGGTAACCTCTTGTCTCCAAGGTAATTTAGCGGCTCCAAAGGGATGAAATTTAAACTTAAAGTTGACTTTGATGCTTCCTTGAAACTTGAAACTTTCTATGTTCTTTTCTTAAGTATATCTGTGATTTATATACTTAGATTTCTTGAGCATTTACTTGGTTTCTTCCTTTAATCATCATGAAGATTATTCTCAAGTTAAGTTTGGAAATATATTTTCGCAGTATGCTTGAGAATGAATTGTTAGTACCTTAATATTTCGCTCATGTCTTTGCTCATCATCGAAACATGGTTGGTTAAGAATGTTAATCATCAAAATCAAGCTATGTATGTTCAACATTCTCCCCCTTTTTGATGATGACAAAACACTGAGTGATCCACCTTTCAAAACTTATCTAACAATGAATTTAAAGGCATGAGTTTCAGTGAAATTCTATTAATTCAATGTAACTCCCTATGAATAGGTGCACAAAATTTCAACTATATTTCAAAAAAAATATACATTTATTACATTTTCTCCCCCTTTTTTCACAATAAAAAAGGTGGAAAAGATAAAAATAAATTTGACCAATACAAAACATAACTTATCATGATCAAAATTTACAAATGGAAAGCATGATCAAAATTTCATTCATAAAGGATTCTTTTACAGAAAGTACATTGTGCAAAAAAAATATTTACATCGAGATATAAAAAAATGATGTAGAGGTAGCATAATTAGCAGGATGGTTTGAGTTTTCTCATGTAGGTTTTAGAAAATGGTTTAGGTTTAGATTTAGAGGTTAAGGGTTAGTAAATGACTTTGACCTTTTTGGTGGAGGAGGAATGAAAAATGGATCCTTTGGGATTGCTGAAGGGGGTTCGTGAGTATATGCTATGGGTCCACAAATAGAAATGTAAATGTAATTGATACACTCTCTAAATTGTGGATCTAGAAACTCAAAAAAGGCTACAGGAGTCCCTTTTAAGAGGGCTTTTGTATTGGCATTCATTTGAGTTGTGTATTCTTGATGGTACATAGTTATTCTAGAGAGAGGAGCCTTTTTGTGTTCCTTCAGGGTAGAATTCTTGGCTTCCTCTTGGGTTTAGAAGAGGATGGTTGAGATAAAGGTGTAGAAGATGATGGTTTCAAAAGTGGTTGTAGTTTTGGGATTGTATGAGGTTTTTTGGTTTTGGTTTTGGTAGAAGGTGGTTTTTTAGGAGTGTTGGCTTTGGTAGAAGGTGATGGTAAGGTTTTTGTTTTGGTAAAGGGGTTGGTTGAGATTGTATCTTCCTTATCCTATGTTGGATAGAAGTATCAGATAGCTGAGGATATGGGAGAGGAGAATTGTTAGCAATTGCCTCTAAATTGGCAATGTTGTAGAATGAGAGTTCTTCCTCAGTTGATAATAAAGAGTTGATGAGGACTTGAGGGGGATGGAAAAACTTTTCTAGGGGTCTCTGATGGTGGAAGCATCTAAAAATGTTTCTCGAAATATATTTGAAGAATTGACTTTCTATTAGGAATTTGAATTTTATGGCCCTTTGGAGTCAATGGTGGATCAAAAAGAAGTTGAATTCTATATAGAAAGTTAGGATCTTCAATTTCAGAAAATGAAAATTCCTGAGGAGATAAATGGATAGACTGAGAGAGAAACATTTGAACAACTTCAGAATTGATTTTTGACTTACACCTAAACTTAGAATATGTCATCCTGATTGAATTTGAAACATGAAGAAGATTACTAGGATTATCATTGAATGACTTTGGAGGAGATTGTGGAGGACTTCGGGGTGGAGTTTGTGGAGGAGTGGGAGGTCTTCTCCATTCTGGATGAACTGAAGGTGTGTTCCATTCTAGAGGAATCTCTTCAATCCATTTAAGAATTACTTTTCCTAATTGAATTCGATCCATCTAAGTCTCGTCTAGCCAAACTGTTGGCCCTAGGGGAAGAAAATGAATTGGATAGAGTGGAACTATGAAATACTTTCCATATCTGACAATGGCTCTATGAGGATTGGAAAGATAATACTTGGGAAGGTTTGAATGACTTCAGTGGTTGGAATTGATGGCTGTGATAGAGGAGAGACTTATGTTGGAGGAGGGGAAGAAGTGAGTTTAGTAGGTTGACTCACAGGTTGAGCAACCTCTTGAATTGTAGGAGATGATGGATGAAGAGATTGTGTGGGGAAAGACATCACTGTGATTGGAGAGTTGGTTCTTAATGGAGAGAAGTGATGCGGGAGTGAAGAGTAATGAGTTGGAGGTGAAGATAAATGAGGGTGATAACTTCGACTTCTGATTGACTCTGCGAGTGATTGTAGAGAGTCAAGTTGTTGATCAATCTTATCAGCTTTCAAGATCATGGATGACAAGTCTTTGATTCATTATGTTCATTTAAAGAGTTAGAGTAGACAAAAAGTGTTCAATATACGTCAGTCTATCTTTTAGGTGGTGTGGGATGAGTTATTTAGTGGGGATTGATGAAGTGGTTGGTGTGGACGGTTGATGAGAAGGTCTTGTGGGTGATGGAGATCTGATGGGTATGAAGGAGGCAGGGGTTGCTGCTGGTGATATTTCATGTTCTTCTCTCAAAATTTTTTTGACTCCTCTATTATGACATTTCTTAGTGCTTCTCTTGGAGTCTTTCTTATCTCCTATTTTAAGTTCTCTTCTTTCATTGTTCTTTATTCTTCTTCTTCTTCTTGCACTATTCAGGATCTCTTTAGTTGAATTACTCTTTCTGGCTTTTCACTGATCCAACCTTATGAGGTTTGCTTGAAACCTATTCTTTTTGGTGTCTTCTCATCAATTGTGTCTGAATCTCTTGGCGATTCTCTTTGTTCCTCAGACATATTGACAACTACTTTCATCATTAGCATGGTTAGAGTCATTCCATAAGGGAGAGGGAATCTTGAAGTGCTCTTAACTAAGTAAATATGATCTCACATTAGTTTTGCCAGATCAACTCTCTTTCTATTCTTGAGAGCCCACAATATTCTTCCATCCCTCTGACATATCTCTTGTGGCTCCCTTTCTTGGGTACACATTGTTTATTACCATCATGTAGGATAATTTGAGATTTAAACTCAAATGGCTAGAGAAGAGATAATTCTCTCTCTCCCTCTCATCAATCTTTGCTCCAGCCAAATCTGAGAACAATCTCTGTCTTGTTGGCCATTCTGGTTCAGTTTCTACCAAAGGGAGATTAAAACATCTTCTCATACTTGTAGTTGATACGTTAACTTCTACTTCTCTTATCCACGATCTCTCTGTCTTAATGTTTATATTGCATATTAGATCTCTTACAAGTCTTGGATAGAAATTGTCTGTGAAGCTTATGTAATTTGTCCATCCTTGATGGTTGAACCTATCACATACATTTAATTTCATGTTATTATCTCCAAAATTATCAAAACTAAAAATTCCCCCTTTGATACTATCATGATATCTTTCCATATACCTAGAGTAGTTAGACTTACTGTTGAGAAATGTTACCTCAAGAGTATTTGTTTTAGGCTTGATTCTCTTGGTTGCTCTCCATTCTGGATATTCTTCTCTCCTTTTTCCATCTGCTGATTTGGTGGTTCCCTTTGTTCTCACCATTGCAATAGAGAAGGATTGGGCTTAAGGATGCCGTGAGTGTTTACAAACTGAGATGGGAGGAAAACTAATGGAGAAGATGCGATAGGCAGTTGGTTGAGTTGAGGAGTTTGAATCTAGTCGGAAGATGAAGGGTTTCCTTTGAAAGTGGTTCTTCGAGTGCTTCAAGGGAGGGGTTTTAAGTTTTTAGAGGTTTTAAAATAGTTCAATAGGGTTTTGGGATTTAAGTTTTTCCAAAATGTATTCAGAGGCTCCAAAACAGGTAAGTGTGATCTTCAGAGGCAACGGGTTTGTTTTACTTTGGTGACTTCGAAGCTTTACTTTGGACATAACATAGCCCATTAGAGGCTATGAAATGGATTTTGGAAATACCAAAGTTGAATTTTGGAGGCATGGAATTCTTTGAAGGTGCTTTAGCCCATCATTGTAGGAACCAAAAGGTGTTTCAGAGGCTCCAAAATGTTGCAAATTTTCAAATTTATTCTTTTTGTGCATTTTTCATTGGAATTATTAGCAAGGACCATATTTACCAACATATATATATATATATATGTTTCTAAAATACCTAATTCTTTTCTTAACTTACTAAATCTATCTTTTGGTAAAGGTTTAGTAAAGATGTCTGCTAATTGATTTTTAGTAGGCACAAATTCTAAACATATATTATGATTTTGAACATGATCTCTAATAAAGTGGTGTCTAATTTCTATATGTTTTATTCTGGAATGTAAAACTAGATTCTTGGTTAGACTTATGGCACTAGTGTTGTCACATCTTATAGGGACATCAAAAAAGTTAAGGCCAAAATCATTTAATTACTGTTTCATCCAAAGGATCTGAGCACGATAACTGCCAGCTGCTACATATTCTGCTTCAACAGTTGATAATGCCATAGATGTCTATTTCTTGGAAAACCATGATATGATCATGCTTTCTAGAAATTGACAAAATCCTAAAGTAATCTTTTTATCTACTTTGTATCTAGTAAAATCTGCATCTGAGTACCTTACTAAATTAAATTCAGAACCTTTTGGATACCACAAACCAAGGTTTGGTATGTCTAAAAGGTACTTGAAGATTCTCTTTACGGTACTTATGTATGACTCTTTGGGATCTGACTAAAATCTAGCACACATGCAAACACTAAACATTATATCTTGTCTACTTGCTGTCAAATATAATAATGAACCTATCATGCTTCTATAAGTTTTGTTACATACTGATTTACCTCTTTCATCATTGTCCATCTTTATTGAAGTGCTCATTTGTGTTCTATATCTTTTACCATCTTTATGTTGAATTTGTTTAGGAGTTCTTTTGTATGTTTGACTTGGTGAATGATGATTCCTTCTTTCTCTTGTTTGATTTGTGGTCCCAAGAAGAAAATGAGTTCACCCATCTAGCTCATTTCAAATTCTCCTTGCATAGTCTTAAAAAACTCTTGGCAAAGATTTTTATTAATTGCACTAAGCACTGTATCACTTAAGAATTTGTTCAACCTTTCATACCAAGCTCTTGAAGCTTGTCTTAAACCATACAATGCCTTGGTGAGCTTATAGACATGATCGGGTTGATCATCATTCTCAAAACTAGGAGGTTGATCTACATGCATTTCTTCACTTAAATATCCATTCAGAAATGCACTCTCTACATCCATCTGAAATAACTTAAAGTTCTTAAAACATGCAAAAGCAAGTAGCATTCTAATGGCTTCTAATCTGGCTATAGGGGCATATGATTCTTCAAAGTCAATTCCTTCTTCTTGAGAGTACCCCTTAGCAACTAATCATGCCTTGTTTCTTATAACTAACCCACTTTCATCTAATTTGTTTCTAAATACCCATTTAATTCTGATTATATCAACATTCTTTGGTTTTGGAACTAGTTCCCGTACTTTATTTCATTCAAATTAGTTAAGCTCTTCTTGCATTTCCATAATCTAACTTTCATCATTTAAAGCTTGATCAATGTTAGTTGGTTCTATTATAAATATGAAGGTATAATGACCTCAGACATTTTGCATAGACCTTCTTGTTTTGACACCATCATATACATTTTCTATAATTTGCCTTCTAGGATGAGCAGTAACAAATCTCAAATCAGTAGGGAGTTGATAAGGAACATTACCTACTCTTACCTCCTCTTTATTTTTTGAACTTTGTACATCTTCACCATTGGTACCATTCTCTTGATCCTTCAATTTGAGCTTCTTTATATTTATTACAGCTTCATCTGCATCATTATCACTCTCCTTTCTCAAGGTTATATTTGCTTCATCAAATTTAACATATATAAACTCTTTTACAACTTGTGTTTTGATAATGTAGACTCTAAATGCTCTATTATTAGAAGAATAACCAAGAGAGATAGCTTCATCGCTCTTTGGATCAAACTTTCCCAGGTTATCTTTTCCATTGTTTAGCATATAGCATAAGCATCCAAAAGGATGAAAATATGAGATATTTGGTTTTCTTCCTTTCAAGAGCTCATATGGGGTTTTCTTTAAGATTGCTCTCATAGTTATCCTATTTAGCACATGGTAAGTAGTACTAACTGCTTCTTCCAATAATCTTTTGGACAATTTACTTTCATTCAGCATGGTTCTTGCCATTTCCTGAATTGTCTGATTCTTTTTTTCCACAACTCCATTTTATTGAGGAGTTCCAGGGGATAAGAAATTATGGTGAATTCCTTTTTCATCACAAAAATTAATGAATCTTCTGTTCTCAAATTCACCACGATGATCACTATAGATGGATACAATAGACATTTGTTTCTCATTTTGGAATAGCTTTGAAAAGTATAAAATATTAAAAATATTTCATCTTTGATAGTCAAGAGAATTACCCATGTAAATCTAGAGTAGTCATTTCTATCACATATACATATCTTTTTCCTCCAAGTGTGACTATGTCTAATGGTCCAAATAAATCCATATGCAATAGTTCAAGAGGTTTGGATGTTAATACTTCATTCTTAGGATGAAAGGATACTTTGGTGTATTTTGATCATTGACAAGATTTGCATATTTAATTTCTGTCATAGTTTAATTTTGATAGACCAATCACGAGATCCTTTTTTCACAAAGACTTGATATTTGACATATTGATATGTCTCATCCTCTTGTGCCATACCCATGGACCATCCTTAATTGCAATTAGACATTTTTCAACTATATCATCTAGCTGTACAAGATAAATATTTCCATGCTTTTTTTCACTAAACAATATATCATTGCTTATACTGAATACATTACATGCAAATGGTTCAATCATAACTTTGTGACTCTTGTCACACAATTGACTGATACTTAATAGATTGTGCTTGAGTCCTTCTATATATAATACATCCCCTATTCATGCATTGAATAAACTATAAATTTTACCTATTTACTTGATGAGACCTTTATCATTGTTGCCAAATGCTACTGTTCCTCCATCCATTGGCTTTAATTCTTTGAACATCTTTTTATTCCTAATCATATGTCTCGAATAACCACTATTCATGAACCATGCATTTCTTGATGTAGCTTTGAGACTTACTTGCATTCAAAGCAAATTTTCTTCTTACCTTGTTGGTTACCAAGTATTGGGTCCATTGATGTTAGCGGAAATGTATGTAGTATAAGTGTGTGCTCATTCCTTGCATTTCCATCTCATCTTAGTACCTTTTGCTTGCATCTTTTTGACATAATAATCGTACACCTTATGTCCAAATCTATTGCAAAAATAACAAATATTTGAGACTTTACTAGATGTAATATATTCCATTAGTTTCTTTATCCAAGAAAAATTCATGAACCTTCTCATGTTTGGATAATTTTCCCTTTATTCTGTGAGGTTCACTCCCTTGGACTATCTAACAAATTTTTGTAAATTTTCATCACCTGAATGTTCATAGCCAAGTCCCTTTTTGCTAGTTTGACTAGTCATTCTCATAAATTTGGTCATTGATTCTCCTGGATTAGAGAATTTACTCCGCATATTATTTAATAGTTCCATCTCTTTCTTCAGATCTCCAACTTTCTTTTATAGAGGTAGATTTCTTTTTGCCAAAATCAAATTTACTTTGACAATGAAAGTGTCTTTTCTTTTGAGTAAATTTTTGACTAAGTGATTCAAACTCACTAAAGAGAGAGTTATATGATTGTTGTCACTCATCAATTTTTTTACAATTAACACAAGTGCTATTTGAGCTTTAAGAGTTAGAACTATAAGAGTAGTAAGAGTTTACCTCTATTTCTAGGTTCGTTATGTGTTGTTCTTTTTCTGTGATTTGATCTGTTGATTCATTCTCCATCTGGTCCAAGCTGCATATTCTTGCAAGATGTCCAACTTCACTATCACCTTTCTCACTCGAGCTTGTTGCAAATAAGTCTCATCATTCATGTACATTCCTCTAGCTTGGTTTCTTGAAGACTTCTTGAAGTGTTTCTTTTCTGTTCTATCATCTTTCTCATTAATATTTACTTTTTCTTCATTTGGACAACTCAAGTGACATGTGTCCGATCCCTCCACATTTATAGCATGTGGGGAGTTCCTTCTTTCTTCTAATCATTTTCTTCTATTTGAGGAGCTACTTTGGCTACTTCTTGCAAACATTCTGAAATTTCTAACCAACATGGTCATATCATCTTCAGATTGTGATGCCAGATCACTACTGGTTTCTTTGGTCACTTTCAGGGTAATACTTCCCTTTGGCTTTGCTAGCTCTTTCCTTTTGTTCTTAATTAGCTCATGTGACATCAGTGAACTGATAAGATCGTCTACTAGAGGAGTGTTTAGATCCTTTGCTTCCTCTATTATTGTAATCTTCTCATTCCACGATTTTGGTAGCGCCCTTAGTATCTTCATTACTTGTTCAAAATTTGTAACTTCTTTTTCCAAACCTTTCAAAGCATTAGTAACTTTAGAAAGACGAGCATACATTTTAGATATACTTTCTCCTTCCTTCATCCTAAAATTTTTTAGTTCTCCTATCAACATATTTCTTTTGGTTCCCTTGACTTGTGAGGAACCTTCATAAATAGATGTTAATTTATCCCATATATCCTTTGCAGTAGTGCAAGAGGATACTCTATCAAACTCAGGTGAGGATAGTCCACAAAATAAAGAGTTTATGGCTTTTACATTATTTTCGACTAAGGTGGATTTCTCTTTGGTCCATGCATCTACTTCAGTAGTGGGAAGAGTGATTCTGACTTTGATATCCCTCCAAGATTCCATATCATTGGTTATAATAAATTTTCTTCATCCTTAACTTCTAGTAAGTGAAGTTAGTTCCATCAAATAGGGGTGGCTAGGAAGACAATTACCCCTCGGTGAATATTTGCAATGGGGATGATGGGTTTGCCATTGGATCATTACAAATGTTTATGTAGTCTGTTTTGATATCACTTGTTAGTCCCAAAGGTTAACCAAAAACCTAAGAGGAGAGGGGTGAATTGGGTTCTTAAAAATTATTTCTCAACCCCTTTAAGATTACTCTTCCCTCTAGTAATCAATTACTCGAACACTAAATGCATAAAATAAATAAGATACAATAATGTTTATAGTGGTTCGAGTAAACACTTTACTCTACTCTTCTAAGAGCATTTTTCTCTTAGTGTCTTGGGTTCCACTATTCCTAATAGTAGAAATACAATAGTGTCCCCAACACTCTTCTAGATTCTAGCTCTGGGGGTATAAACAAGTGTCCTCGACACTCTTTTGGATTCCAGCTCTAGGGTGCATAAACAAGTATCTCTGATACTCTTCTAGATTCTAGCTCTAAGGAGCATAAACAAGTAGCTCATGTCTACATTCAAACAGTCACAACTTTTCTTGAGTCTAGTCACAACCACTATCTCAAGGAACAATAAATGAATATTAGAAGTTTAAGCATGGGAATTTCTACTAAGCACAGGAGAAGGCGTCTGAAAGTTGAATGCAGAAATAAATGATCTTCCCAAAGGTAGTTGAGAGCCTTCAAAGAAAGTTGAGGAAGGTTTGAATATGAGACTTTTGATTTTTGAAGATTTATATAAGGTTTAACTCATATCAGCAAATGCTCTCAAGAAGGCTTGAATGATTTTCTCAATTTCTTTATTAGTTCCTTTTGCTCCAATGATGCTTCATTTATAGCTACTTTGAATTCTAATCGTTGGTGGTAGGTCAACTCAATTAATGATAGAAGTCAATCTGATTGGTGCATTTTGAATTCTCTAATTTCTATTAATTCCTCGTATGCTAAAATGCCTACAACACTAACCTTAGAGAAGACAATAAGCTCTAGTTGAGGTATTACTGCAATGACTGCTGCTTTCATTAATATAGAAAGATTGTTATCAATGCTGAGCAAAGACCAACGATTCATCTTGACCGTTACTCATCATTTACTTATGATAGATGAAGTATCTATTTAGTTGTCCATAAGACAGAGTTTCTTCATCTTCATTTTTTATGAGTGACAAACGAATCATTCATTCTATTACTGCCAGATGAATTTAACCGTTCAAGTTCTTTGTCTGTTGCATCATAGAGTCACAAATGTCTTGTTGTTGTAGCACTTCATCTGTTGGGTTTGTCTATTGTAAGTAACAAATGAAGTGTTCAATTGCAGATGACTTTTCTGCATGCTTTTGTTTGATAGAATATTTCTTATTTGTTGACAACAGATAATCACTAATGAATCTTTTGCTTTGCTCCTTACTTCTTCTGCTTTGTTTGTTGAGAGCAGATGATCATTAGCTCACTTATGATAGATGAAGCTTCTACTCTACCATATGATTCTTGCTTCTCCGCTTTGTCTGTTAATGATAGACAAAGTCTTTTATTCGGCTCAAAATATCTTTACTTCTTCTACCTTTGTTTGTTCTCATCAGACAACCATTGGCATAACTGCGGCTTGCTTATGATAGAGAAAATCTATTGTATACATATTGTCTTGTATCCGTTAGATGTTGTTTTTCATTTTGACAGATGAATGGAAACAACTGAGTCCTTTTCATTCGTGCTTTGTCTACTACAAAACTTCATCTTTTGCTTGTTTACTTGCTCAAGCCTTGTCCCATGGAATATGTTTTCTATGCTCATTTTTCTTTAAGACCTGCAAATTGATTTTCGTGCTAAAAACTTAATAACAACCATTATTACATAATCTTTAATCAAGTTTTGCTTATCATCGAAACCATGCATTCATGTTAACATAATTCAAATGGAGTTTTGTTGAGTATGGATCTAGCAAAGATTTTGTTAATAATATAACATAACATGCGGTGTTCATTGCTTTAGCCCAAAAATACTATGAAAGGTTATAATTCACTCAACATTGTCCTTGCCATTTCTTGCAAAGATCTGTTCTTTCTTTCATCTACTCCATTTTATTGGGGTGCTCTTGGTACAGAGAAAGTTTGAAGAATACCATTTTTTTCACAAAAATTAGTGAATTTATGATTTTGAAACTCTCTACCATGATCACTCCTTATGGCAACAATATAAGAACTTTGTTCATTCTGTACATGTTTGGAAAATACTTCAAAGAATTAAAAGCTTCATCTTTGGATGCTAGAAATATTACCTAGATAAATCTACTATAGTCATCCACAATGACATATGCGTAATGTTTTCCTTCAAGGCTTCTTATCCTTGTTAGTCCAATTAAATCCATATGTAGTAACTAAAGGGGTTTGGTCATTTATACTTCTTTGTTTGAATTGAATGATTCTTTTACTTGCTTATCTTTCATGCAAGCATCACACAACTTATTATCAAATTTGAGTTTTGGTAAGCC
>JAYJMB010076559.1:0-47998 GCA_036873735.1 Pouteria campechiana
ATGTTGAATTTGTATATTTTGATTAGATAAATAATAAATAATTAATTATATATTAAATAGTAGATTGTATAACAAATTTTAAAATAAATATTTCAATTTCTACTTTTGGGTTTGCCTAATTATTAATATTAACAGTTACACATTTAAATTTTTTTGGGACATGAGATTAGCCTTACAGATGGCATGGATTCCACATATCATCATGATTGGCCCCCAAGATTCCCTCCAGCGGCAGCCGTCCCTCCCTCATCTAGACCGAAAGTAAAAGATGTCAGACCGGTGTCGTCCGGTCTCTTTTAATGGGCGGTGATATATCCCAGAAGCCTAACCAGGCTGTCTACCGTCCAAAAATACAGATGAACGGTCCAGATCATTTATGGCAAGTAAAGAAGCGGCGACCCGACTCTAGATAGCATCGAAACGTCGCCAGGCAGCAGGTGATAGGCGCGCATTTCGGTGAAATTGCTGCTCCCTCGTTTGTCCCCACTTTCTCAAAATTGCTAAAACAACCCCGCCTTAATTAAACTATATCTCTCCAAGTTAATTAATAAAATAGTAAAATAATATGATATGCTATGCCACTGTTTTAGACTTTGTATACATTTCTTCTATGAAAATAATATAGCTTCTATTTATTTTTGAAATAACATTTTAATTATTTTTAATAATCCTATTTATTATTAATATTATTTATATTTTTATTAAAAACCTAATTTTATTGATAGCATCTCTTATTTTTTAATATTAGTATATATTTCAAATATTACTTGACAAATTTACTTGCAAATATACTTTATTCATGTAGACCTACAAGGAAATACAAATGGAATGTTTTCTTTTATATTTTTAGGACTGTAAGGATATTGTAAAATCTTTACTTTTTTTAAAGATGACCTTTAAAGATATAAAGACAATATTATAAAATACAAAGATTTGAACAGAAATAATGTAATTTTAGCTTTTTACGGGTGAATTTGAAATGAAAAAGTCAAGCGCGTTATTTTGAAATTATAGAAACAAGAGGAATGAAAGTGTATAAATTCATCGCCTACGCTCCCGTCTCCACGGAAGCAAAGCAATTCCTTTTATGAGTCCCGTCTTTCTTCGCTAAGAGAGAATCTCTCTCTCTTCCCTTGTATTTCCCCCCTCTTGTATAAAGCAAAGAACACTATTCTCTAGCTTTTCATTTTCTTCTTTCCGACCAAAACCCAATACCACCCGTCTCCTTTTCTCTTTTCTCCTATTAACCTCTCTCTATATATATTTTTTCTCTTCCCTTCTCCATCGTCTCTCCTCGCTCTCCGTCTGCAGCCATGTCGTTCCGAATGGTAAGCTTCTTCTACCTCTTCTTTCGAGAAATTATGATTCTTTCGGATCTTATGTCGATGGGGTTTTGTTTTGTTTTGTTTTTTCAATCTTATTTCTTTGATTGCTGGATCTAATGTGATCTTTCTGAAATAAATGCATCTGATGGGAGAAAACTAGATTTGCGTTTGTTTGTTCGGTGTTATCTGCGCTTCAAATGGTTTTGATTTGTGAGGGGATCTCTTGGAGTTGATTTGATTTCGCGATGCGCTCGTGCTTTGGTCTCAGTTCTTGGAACTTTTTTTTTTTTTTTTTGGGTGAAAATTTCAACCCTTTTTGCCTCTCTGTTCTTAAAGCGAAGACTTTGACCATGATATTCATCATCTGTGTGAAGTCCTGAATAATAGAGAATAGAAGAAGGAATCTTGAAAGTTGCTGCATTTTTAACAAGTGGATGGCTGAAAACGAGTTCATCCCATAGTAATTAATAATTAATAGTAATTATATGATAGAGATCTTGAACTCTAGTGCACGGCGAGTTCGTATTCATAATCACATACTGGAGATTAAGATTGTGAATGATTGTCCCTCTAAACTATAATTAAACGAGCCTTATTTTGTCTGGCATATAATAGCAAAGGCTTTGTCATAGATAGCACGGATATGCATGATTCTGTAGTTTATGACTTTATGTTGTGTCATGCTTTACCTCCCAAGTTGGGGGAAAATGTCCTATAACCTTTATTTCGTGCATCTCACCAACATTATTGAACAATTTGGTGAAGTTTGCAGATTTTGTTGCATTTTGTAGGATTACTTCTCTAGATGGGTGGGGATTTCGGTGGTGATTTTAATAAATGGTTTGGGGTATCAAAAGTGTATTTTCCATTCAACTTGGTAGGTTTTGAGGAAATATGATTGTTTGGAATTTTACATACCGAAAGGCAAATTTGATGGATATCCATATCTTGAATCTTGTTTGTGTTTATTCTCCTAGTTATGACAGATTTATGTCAAGAGTGAAAGCTTTTCCTTCAAATTATGTCCATTAAGGTTAATTTTTTTAATTAATTCGAATTCAAATATGTTGTTGAATCCTGTGATTTAGTGAATGCTGATTAAAATTTTTGTTTCCACCGTGCTGTTTGTGCTGTAGATTCCAGATCTGCTAGGTCTTCTGCCTGGGATTTTTACCCTATAACGCCCTTTTGGTTCTTTTAAAGAACGCTTCTCATTATTGTCAAAAAATGCAAAGAGATGGAAATTCAAAATTTTCATCTCTTTTTTATTATTTCGTGGATTACTTTATTTTGTCAGTGCTAATGTGGTAGGATTTATGTTGCAGTCAAGTGCTCCCTCAGGCATGGGAGTGGCAGATCCTAGCAAGGCTGCATTTATGGAGCTGAAGAGGAAGAAGGTGCACCGTTATGTAATATTCAAGATTGATGAGCAGAAAAGAGAGGTTGTGGTGGAGAAAACTGGAGGCCCAGCCGAGAGTTATGAAGATTTCACTGCTTCTTTGCCTGAAAATGATTGCCGCTATGCAGTCTATGACTTTGATTTTGTGACTGAAGAAAATTGCCAAAAGAGCAAGATATTTTTCATTGCATGGTTTGTTTCTTTTATCCCTCATACTCAATTCCTGTTCTTACATGTTGATGTGTTATGGAATAGGAGTTAGGACTTTTGGAAGCCAACTGAAGCATTGTCTGACTTCAAAAACAGAAGCGGTTACTGATAATGCCATACCTCTTTACTTCCTCTGTTATCATATATTCATATTCAAGTTGTTTTCCTATTAATCTCCACAAAAATCAATATACATATTTGTAAAGCTCTTTCATGCACATGCAATAGTTTGTTGGAATATTTATTAAGCACAATGTTGCTGTAACAGACTTCATGAATTCTTATGAATAACTGTCACAGTGGTACTGCTGAAATGTGATTATCCCTAACACTGTAACATTCGTTAGTATGCTAAGTGGTTGTCAGTTCAAAAGAGAGCATTTTCAATAGCTAATATCTTGTCCTAGTGAATGGACTCCTTAGTTTGATGTTTTATTACAAAATCCATACTGCATAAACACTCTTCCTCCAGAAAACCAGAAAAGATAGTGGCAGACAATTCACATGGCTAGACTTGCATTTTCAGTGGTGGGAGAGAGCAGCCCTATCATTCCTGGAAACAATAGTATCACAGTTTTGAGTTGACAGTTCATATCTGTCACTAGGATGAATAATGGGGTATCAATGTGTTTGCTGTGTCTGGTTCTTGAATTCTGAACTAAACATGTTTCCTATGTTGGGACATGAGCAATATGCTACTTTTGCCCCGCACTTCCTCTTATTTCATTTGTTTCTCAACAATGAATAGTTTCAAAGAATTGCTAAAAAGAATTATTTTAGAAATTTAAGAGACAAACCTTAATTCATAATAAGATAGGTTTCTGGCAGCTTTATAAACCCTGTTGGGGTGGCTTCATCAATCATATTGATTTTACAAATTTGGGTCTGGCTGATCCCAGGAAGGCTTTCTATAACAAGGCTGGCTTGATATGGTAATTCTTTTTGGGTTGATGTGGAGAATCTTATTTCAGTTGCTTTTGCAAAACCGGCCTGGATGATTAGGGGGCCTGTTCATTCTCTGTAATAAGAAATTGCAATATATTTTTTCGATTCTAAACTGTCAGACTTATTGTGGTTAAATGTACACAAGATGTTCTTGTGGTCATTTTTTGTTGTTGTGAACGTATCTTATTTGCATTGGGGATTCTGCACCTTCACTTTCATAACCTACGTGTCCATTTTTCCAATAGTTGCTTTTGACTTGAAAGCATCATTGTGGACTCGATTGACTCTCAAGTTCAAATGTTGTGTTAATAGGATAGGTTAAGCTGTCAAGGTCAAAGCATGAAATCGGATTGCTTTGAGTTCAGAGCATAGTATTGTTCCGTGTTAGTCATCTTCTCCGGCATTCTCATATTAGCTTTCACTGGGAAGAAAAGTATTGTTCCGTGTTAGTCATCTTCTCTGGCATTCTCATATTAGCTTTTTCTGGGAAGAAAAATTAAGTGTACCTGTTACTCTCTTGGCAGATAGAAAAATGCCTTTATGGTTTTTCTTATGAGTTTATTCATTAAATATCATTATAATTTATCTTTGTGAGTAAAAGATCAAGTAACGGATTGATAAGGAGAACCTGGAAATGGGAGGTACACCAATTCAATACTTCTGGGGACAAATTGTATGGACTTTCACCAATTATTTCCTGTTGATGCCTCCTTATCATAGATCTGGTTTTCAGCACAGGAAAGGCTAATTTGGTGGTTGGTGTTTTTCTCTACTGTCAGTGATGCAATAAAGGAAACTTTGAGGTCCATTTTCTTCATTAGTTATCCATACTGCATGGTTATTTGGAAAGCAAAATTTTGAAGAAATAGGTCCTTGGCTGAGCTGTAAATTTTAAGAGGGAGCGACAAAATGGACTTTACAGTCTGGTGCTGTTTTTGAGGAATAAAAAATCATGTAAGCCATTACCTTGCTAAATTGGGTGAGGTACATCAATCCTGCGCACACATTCCATTTTTCTGTTCAGTGTTGAAGATAATTACGAACTAAATGACTTCTAAATCAGAGTGCCATTATGGAAAATTGATAAACAAGGTTGAGTCACAAATTCCACACACACACACACACACACAAACACACACCCCGAAACATAACTTACATGGATCATCTCCAGTCATGCATATTGCTGCTACCTTTGCTCATCTGGATTGAAAATGTTTTGCACAGATTGTGCAATCTCACATGGAGTTCCATGTTTCCTCCTTCAAATCTGACCCGTCTACATTGAAAGGTTCTGTGCATGGATGAATTTAGATTCTCTAAAAGTTAGCAAAAAACTAAATCTGCTTGATGATGCTATGGATTATACGAATTGTTGGACGTATATTTTCTTGTGCTCTCCTCATTGAAAGTGCATTTACATGCATGTTAATTGTAGGGTTTCTGTAAGCTTGTCTTCTTCTCATGAATGCTTCTGATGGTAGTTAAGTACAATTTTCAATTTGGCTGGCTAAACCCATGTGTTAAATCTGCTCTCGTAAAACTGAGCAGGTTGCCCATGTCTAATGCCTCAATTTGGTGCATCATGTAGTATTGGACCAACCTAAGGACCCTCTATTATTTGGTAAAAGTAAAATGGCCAGCCATAAGCGTGAAGGTTGAATTGAGCGGGCTTCAGGCCATCCTTCATCCACATTCTGTCCTAGGATATGGGAGAGTCCAAACTGTATGTGATTTCTGCCCTCGTGTCATGCACTCTAGTGTGAGGTGCTTTAGTTGCCAGCACAAGCGCTCTTTGTTACACATGCCCATCTTCATGCATTGCTAGAAAAGGTGACTATTGTTACACAAATGGTTCGGTGTTTCACACATTTCATTCATCATATGCTTACTGGTATCTTTTCCTCTTTTTTTTTTTTTTTTTTCCCCAGGTCTCCTTCCATCTCCAGGATCCGGGCCAAGATGCTGTATGCCACGTCCAAGGAGAGGTTCCGGCGGGAACTCGATGGCGTCCACTATGAGATTCAGGCGACCGATCCAACTGAGATGGAATTGGATGTGCTTAGAGACCGTGCAAACTAAGCGGCCCTAGCTGAGAAGGATTTCCCATGGTTAGCAGCAGGATTAGCCAACTTCAGGCACTGCACTGATCTGGATTCCTGATTAGTAGATAAATGTCCAATGGAAGGGGGGCCGCAAAAAGCATAGCATAGATGTGGAATAAAGTAAACACCTTGGAAGGCTGATGGGAGAGAGGAACTTGTTCCCGCATGGCTCCTGCCTCCATTATTGTGATGCTTCCAGAGGTGTTGATGCTGGGATTTGGTTTTATATAGACATGCTTGAACAAATGATTGTGTGTTCCCAACATGACTCAGGAATGTATGTTACTGGGAGATTAGTTTATATTTGGATCACCTTATTCCTCCACTGTACAAAATTACAACTGAATGCACGCAAACGCAAGGGTGAAATACCTAAGCAATGCATCAGAAATTATCATCTTAATCGGTGACTGAGCCAGCTTGTTTGATAGTGGGGAAACCAAATTTTTTCTCACTCATCAGCATCTGATTATGGTTGGAGCAAATGGGCAATGGTTGTTTTTGGTAGCCACATGATGGATGGCTTGGATATCTCTCGTATCTTTGTTGGCCGATGTGGGCATTGAGCATTTTATGATGGTTGTTTCAGCGCTTGGAAATCGACATGTGGGCATGGATCAGAGTATCAAACAGTCTGTATGTTGGACTCCGGCCAAAATTTGAATCCCTCTTCTGCTTTGGTTACCTTATTCGACTCGGCCAAAGTTTGAGAAATTCCTTCCATCCCTTGTTATGCATTCTACATGTGAGTGCTTCGAGTTACAGCTAAGATAATAAAATTTGGCATGACATGTGCAGAAAATGTTTATGAATATCAATTTATTGGGTTTGGTTTCCGAGCTGGGAATTCATTTTTACAATAATGCTTATGAAAATTGTTGGCAAATTCAAACTCTTAAACTGGGTAAAAGAATTGATGCATTATTAAACTGGCAAATTCATCAAAATGGCAATAAGTTGGCCTAGTTAAATATTAGTCAAACATGTCCAGGTAAATTCATTCAATCGTCAAAATAGCAATAAATGGCTGAGTTTTCAAGACATCCCCATAAATTATCCCCACCGCTCAATAAAGATATTTATGACTGAATTTGGATTCGCCTGGCTTGAGCTGGGGAGCCATTATGCAGATGTGGGAATCTAATCTCAGTGTTCTCAAGCTTTTATGAAGTGGGTTATAACATAGCTTTGCATTAATGTTTGATTCATGGGGGTGCATATGGTGTTGAGTCGGGTTCAACCCAACCCAACTCGGTAATGGGGCTGGCTAGGGTGGAGAAATGCAAGACTTGGGTTGCCAAGTGTAAAAACTTATGTCTATGGAAAATCTACATGGGCTACTATGTCTAAAACAGTAATTCCAAGCAGTTTTATGAGTTTTTATTTTTTCTTTAATTTGTCTAAATCTTCAATTAAGATGATTTTTCATATCATAAAAAATATATAGAAAGAAATATAATAAATAATTTGGATCTTATTATATTAAAACGTGAAGATAGGTGAAAACTAAGAGGTTTAGATTTATACTTTTGATTGTTAACACTACAAGAATATTTAGATTAAGCAAAAGAAAAGAATTTTGTTGCAAAGCGTCTCTCATAAATGCCCCACCTTTGCCTTTTCAGCCGGATACTACTCAGGGGGAAAGCGGAAACCAATGACTCGCTCCAACTTCGTTTTCTTCTAGCTTTTACTTAGCATTTTCCAATTGCCAAAATAAATGGACCAACAACACAGACGTCCAAAGGGTCCAACGCCCGAGGTGTGAAAGCAATGTAACGAGGAAATGCAGTAGCCTTACGAAAATACGATAAGGATATATGTGGAGATCCATTTATAGACATCACTAAAGAAACAATATTTAAAATTTAGCAAGGCTGATTAGAAGTTTATATAGATTACATTAGTTAAAATATAAATTTATTTATTAAATATATTTTTTAATATCAATTCATGTAAATATTAAAAATGTCATAAAATTGATAGAATTCTTCATCTATGTGAGAAAAATATTATGGAAGGTATGGATTCAACAAATATGAAGAGATATTTGGGCTTGCGCACGTTTTCTTTGAAATTGTGCTGATCTTAAATGGGTTGATGTAAATTTAATCTTAATCTAATTTGGAAAATCTTTACCCAAATGAAATCATAATTCATTTTCTAAAACCTTAACTTAAACTAACAAAATTTATAAAATACAAATTAAATTTGGGCTGAAAATGGATTGACAATTCTGTCAGTCAATTTGAATTAACAATTCTTATATTCGTCTTACCACTTTAAATAAAATTTATAAATATTATTCTATTGAATATATTTATGATATGCATAATTAACTATGAAAATGGTAGCTAACTTTAAAAATGTTATCAACACAATATTATAAATAATTATTCAAAATATTATTTTTTTAACATATGCATAATTAATATGTAAGATAATATAATTTGAGAATAATTTTAAATTGAAATTTAAATTATATAGTTCATTCTAAAATCTAAATCTATGTATAAAATATAATCAATTTAATTAATATTTACATGTATTTAAAGTTATTATGATATATAATATTTTTTTATTATTTAAGTTACATCTCACCTAAAAATAATTAAATCATTTAGCCTATTTGAATTATTTAAAATTTTGAATTATTTGTATTAGAATATTTCGTTTTAAATTTTAAGCTATTTAGATTGGGATAACTCTGTTTGAATTGGGTTATTTGATTTGGGTTATCGTCAACCTAAACCAAATTGTATTATAATTCAGACACAAATTATATTATCAAAAGCTCAAAAATTATCAACCTAAATAATTTAAAACTCAGGTTTTTAGGGTCAATTTTGGGTTGACCTTAAGCAAGTTGCACCCCCAGTGATGAAATTATGTTTTAATAACAAATTTTTATTTCTTTTATTTGATAAAGGTTTTTTAAACGGTTTTATAAGAGCAAGCTGTCAAATAACTTTTTCTTTGCAAAAAATCGTTAGTAATGAAATGTGAATTTTTAGTGATTATGTATATATTTACTCATTTTATTTCTAATTTCATCCCATATCCCCTAACACATATTTTTCTCTCTTTTTTTCTTTTTTTTTTCTATTCCGGTTTTTCCTACATCTTTACCTTTTTTAATCAATTTCCAAACGGGGAAAAATTAAGTGGGCCCCACATGATCTAGTCCAGAAGGATGCTGACGCAGTAGCTGGCGATTGGATGTGTACTCCCATCTGACTGATAGCGATCCCCACCCTTGTCTCATCATGGAATGGGACAGTACAACTTGTGAGTCATGTTTTATGTTAGCCAAGTAGATAAGGTTGCATCCAAAGGGGATGGTCCATCTTAACTCCACCTAAATTAAGGGGTACACCTCAGAATCTCTAAACAAGGTGAATGTTCAGGTTGATGATCATGCTATATAATTATAAAAATTGAATATTTATTACAGAAAAAATAAAATCTAAAATTTTAGTATTAATTTATCTATTTAGAATATTCGTTTAACAATTTAGTGTGTTTATGCTACTTGTAGTCTCGAAACAATTAGTCAATGGTAAAAATATCCTTAGCATGGTACGGACTACTTGGATATTTACTTCGTACAATTTCCATTATCAATAAATAAATTATATTTAAAATGTTTTGTATAATAAAAATATAAAATGTGGGTCTATCTTTCAGATAGGGTTGTACATACCGCCATCTAACTGTCTGTTTGATGTTTATACATCAGGAGAGGAGTGTATTAGCAATTACACTTTTTTCATATTTTATTAGGCTGGCATGACATTTTAACTATTATAATAATTTTATATTTTTTTAATAATTATCTATTCTTTTTATTATTACTCATTAATTTTTTATTTAAAAGCTTAATGATATTATTTTTTATTATACTCTCCTGATAAACTCATCTAAACAAAAACTTAAATAATAAAAATACTAAAATTATTAAAAAGCACCTTGTTTAATGAAGCCAAAGTAGGTGATACCATGCTCAATTTCCAATCCCACCATAAACCATTTAGCCTTTGTAATTTCACTTTTCGAGGATTAAATGTGGGACTTGGAAAAATAGCTTATTTTGGGCACATATATGGATTCCAACGTCCGAAGAGGTGAATGCAAGCTTAACTATGGGTAGAAGGTCGGTTCCAACCCATTGCACTTGACAATCCCCCCTGTGACTTTGCTTTTCTTTCCTTCTATTAATTTTTTTTTTTATAAAATTTTTCTTTTTATGTGGTGGGAAGAGCTGCAGTTGGTGGGGAAAAGACATTTTATTTGTAGGCTTCTTGGAAATAATCAAGTGCACATTCGCCATATTTATGGGTCTTTGTTTTCCGGGAATTATCTAAGATTTCCATCATAATATATTTTTTGATATTATATTGGGAATTATCTAAATTTCCATCATAATATAAATTTCAATTTTATATTAATAAATTCCATCTGATAAATAAAATAAAATAAAACAAAAGCTTGTGAGAACAATAAGATTTTTTTTTATATGGAATCATTGATTTGAAGGTGAAGGCTCACCATCCTGTTTGCCAAGTATTTCAACCACATCCAAGTCAATATCATTTTTAAAACTATTTATTTAGTTAAAACATAAAAAAGTCATTTTACTTAGAAAGCCAGGCAGGCTTTTGCATTAAAAAAAAGGCATTTTAAACAACCCGATGAATATTTTATATTATAAAAATAGATATAAAGATAAATATGATGGCCCATTCATAAGGTGCATGCAATAGAGATTTGCTCTAAACTTGTGGCAAGTGCATAATTTAGTCTTGGATGGCACCGAAAAGGACAGAGAATTGGGTTGACCGCGGAGGATTCCGTGTCCAATATTTACGCTTGAAAACTACGTTTTTGGAAAGCGTTTCCAATCTACTTCCAACAAAATCAAGATCTATGCAAGCATTTATTCAACAGCTGAGACCTACAACAATTATTACAGCCCTACAT
Source organism: Pouteria campechiana (assembly GCA_036873735.1). Classification (NCBI taxonomy): domain Eukaryota; kingdom Viridiplantae; phylum Streptophyta; class Magnoliopsida; order Ericales; family Sapotaceae; genus Pouteria; species Pouteria campechiana. The sequence continues at coordinate 10,962 of JAYJMB010076559.1, forward strand.
TTTGTATTCATTTATTATTGCAAATCAATCATAAGTATTTATATGCTTCCACTTCAATTGTACCTATATATACATACATATATATATATATATTTATATATATATATACCCTCCAATTAAGTCCTACCCAAATAATATATATATATATATATTAAAACTACATAGGAGTGTTTTTACTATTAAAATTATTTTAGAACTTTTATTGTGTTATGTATATTATCTAAATGTTTAGATATAAATTTCCTAAGTAGGTAAATAAATCATAAATTTTACATATGAAAGTGTTTTAATTTTTGTCATTTTTATTTGATACAGCCGCGTGAATGCCTAGTTTAGATATTTATGGACAGCAAACGAGTAAATAAATGTTTGCTTAATATATACGCACACGATGAGGTCCACAAAAGTTTCTAACAAAAACTATTTTTGATGATTTCAAAAAAACTAAATTGTATTAAATATGAAAGAAAGCATTTATTTTAAAATTGATTCTTGAGCATTTTTGTTTTTTCTGATAAAATTTATTATTGTTAGTCTGGGTATTTAATATTTTTTTAGAAACTACGGACCCAAGGGCGGGCCTACGCATAAAACTGTGTAAATGGTATGTATGCTGCACCAATTCAAAAAATTTATGAATTTTCATGTGATATGCTATAAAATTAAAAGTGAATTTGTAAAGGGCATTTATTCAATATACCCATGTAACCATTTTATTTTTTACAGGCCATGATATTTTTATAAGATTCAAACCAACTATCTTACTTATGCTCGTACAATTTTTTATTATCTAGAAAATTATTTTTATTAAAAAATTTATTGAGTCATAATATTATATCGCTAACATCTTGAATTGAAAAAGTAGAGATATTAAATTCTCCAGTAGAAAATATCCTAAGATAGGAAATAAAAAATTAATTATTAATTTAATTATACAATAATAATGATGTTTATACTTTATCAAACTTACTAAAAGAAGGTAGCATAAGAAAAATGATAAATGTAAAAATATTAGAATAATTGTTCAAAATTTGCATCATTATTCTATGACCCCTTCGATGTAGAGCTTGGTGCACCTGATGCTCCAAGCGAACCAGTTTTGCATGCACTGTAGACTTCCATCGAAGTAATAAGTTGGCAGATTATACGAAAATTAGGAATTAGTCTTATTACATCATGTCGTCCTTGAACATTTGCAAGATATTTATTTTCTCTGGTAAAAATAATGGGATTTCCCCTGAAAAGATTTTATTTTCAAGTCAAACACTTTCAGAAAAATAGATGATTAACTAGTCTATGTTACTGATTCAATCATAGTCATTTCCCATGTGTCTACTCTTTATGCTCATTTCTTTTAAATTAATTTCATATTTTTGCTTTATGAGCTTATAAAAAAGTAGGAACCATAATTCTTTTATAATTAAATCTCCATATTCTCAATATACATTAAAAAACTATGATGAAGTTCATCAATTTCTTGAGTGATTGCAAAGAAAAGGATTGTCGAAGATAAATAGTGACAAGGAATTTCATACTTTATTAATTTTGGATTAAAATTTAAATTCATAGAATTAGAGAGTTTTATTGAAGAAATTAAAATGAAAGAACTAAAATGAAACAAAATCCCAAGCACAACGAATGACTGCATTTTGGAAGGACAAAATTATCCTCTCTTTGATGGTGTTAGAGAATCGTAACATCAGAAAAATACTAAAGGCAAATAGATTAATCTACATCAGCTTCCAATCCCGACAAGGGGCATAGTTTAAGTTAACCATGACTCTGCATGGTCCCACTCGGTTCTGCATGGAACCAGTATTGGTATAAGATTCCTAATAGCAGTAAAGGGCGTATACTCCTCCAAAATATGTCTTTAGTGAGGAAATCTCATTTAATCATGGTTGTCCCAACTTATTATACCAACTCTTCTATGCACCAATTCAAGCTTAGTTATAAATATAGTAAGTATGCCCGCTTTCACATAAGCTCTCTCTATTTCTCATAACCCCAAGTAGGGTCCTTTACTGACTTGAGCGTCGGAGTGCCTGTGTCGAGACCACCCTGGTGCCCTCTGACATTTTCTCTACCTTATGAGATCTTTAAACAGGATTTTTAAAGAGTGATTTGGACAAAGCCCAAACATTGACGCTGTTTATGGGAACGTTCATTGAAGCAAAGGTATATCGAACGAACAATTAACCAACCAACATGTATGTTCCTCCAAACCCTTCAACAGGGGACAACCCCTCTCTTGTTATTGATCAACACCTTTCAAGACCCAATACATCCATTTCCAGAATTGATTTTCTTCTTAAGTAATTTATGCAAGCTAACCACACCACGATACAACTGATGATGCAACAATGAAGGGAGCAAATACAGTTCTATAACAGGATATTTTCAAATGAGCTGGTTCAGTTCGAACCGGTTGGACTGTTCAATCGAACCAATTTGAACTGCATTATCATAATATAATTATGAAGTCATACATTTTTAATAATTTTAAAAATATTTAAATATTATAATTTTTTAATAATTTAATAATTATATTATGCATGAAGTAATAATTCTGTAGCACACGAGTATAATTCACGTAATTATTCAAAGGTTCAACCATAAGTAAAAAACATATGCTAATTGCTAACATTAGAAAAATCATACGCTTGAAAAACATAAAACATAGATTTAAAATCTGTAATAAAAAAAACTTATTGCTGCTTATAGGAGTTGAAGGATGCGCCGGAGCTGAAGAAGACGACACTGTCGTCGATGTGGAGATGTTGCACTTGAAGAAGACGCAGACGTTGGAGCTGGAAGGGATGCTAGATGCTCTAGAGTTGCCGCTATCGGTGATGGAGATGTTAGAGCAGGAAAATGAAGACGCCGGAGGTGGAAGGGGGAGACGCCGGAGGTGGAAGGGACGCTAGTTTCATCGATGGCCACTGCTGCTATTAATTGCAGTGGCTGGAAAGCTTCCCCTGTTTCTTTGAGGCAATATGAGTGACAAGGAGAGAAAGGGAAGGGGGTTTCTGATGGTTAGATGTTAGATCTGGCGACCGAAGATGGAGAGGGAGAGAGAAGGAGGTGGGGTTTCCGATGGCTGGATGTGGATGAGATGTTGGATCTGGCAACTAGAGATGGAGAGGGAGAGAGAGGGAGGGTGGAATTTTGACTACTGGACATTGGATATGGCGACTGGAGAGGGAGAGGGAGAGGCAGTCATCAGAATGGGGTGCAGGCCTGCTAGGTACTTGGGTTCATCTTCAGCACAGAGGGGCAGTCGGGCGAGAGGGTTCATTCACGAATTAGGGTAGTCTGGCGAGATGTAGGAGGGGTTTTTATAAAATTTTCAATTTCCACCCATTTTTGTTTTTTTTATTTTATTTTAAGGACAAACCGAGTCAGACCGGTTCATTGGTCGAACTATAGTTCATCCAATTTTTTTAGCGTTAGACCGAATCGGCCTTAATTGAACCAATGTCTTGACTGGTTAGCAGTCAAATTGGTCGAACCAACCAGTCCGGTCTAGTTTTAATAACACTACTTAATCCCCTTAGCGATCCACATATTGCTCCTTAGATCAAAGTCAGGAATTCTAAGGATTTGCAAGCCAACTTCGAGATTGGGGACGATACTAGGAGGTGAAACTTTTCCCCAGTTCCATAAGGAGGAGGACCCATTACCATGCCTTTGTATGAGCTAATCCTGAATGGAGCCATCGATTCAGAGATCAGAGAAGGTGGCCCTGCCATAGCTCAAGTTGGAAATCAAATAGTTCTATTTTTAGATGAAGAAAACATTAAGAAGACCACCAATCAGCCGACCATATCCACCAATGCGGTTAAGGAGCTGATCCAAAGGCAACCAAATGCTAGAACCATTCAAGAATTAAGGGAAGAAGAAGCACAATCACAAGCCTAACAAATCTCAGAGGAAATAATCAAATGATTAGAGAGGAGAAGCACAATCACAAGCTTAAAAAATCTTAGAGGAAAGAATCAAATGATTAGAAAGGAGAATTCCCAAAGGACTCATGAACTATATGGGAATCATTGAGCAACCACTCTTCTAAAAGAAATTATGAAAGAACCTTTCCCAAAAGGTTTCTAGGTACAACGTGTGGACTCTTATGATGATATCATGGATTCCGGCAATCACCTGTCTAGATTAGACGGCCAAATGAATCTAGTGGGAGCTTCTGACGCTATTAAGTGTCTAGCTTTCCAACCGACATTGAAAGGAGCCGCACTATCTTGGTGTTTTTGCCTCCATTTTTTGATGAATCTAGTTAGGAAGTGTTTCAATAGCTATGTAGATCAGTCTAATTGGCTTACTCTTGATATTGATGGACTAGATCAAATCGTAGCAATAACAACGTTATAGAACAGGAATCAGAAGTAAGCAAATCAAATATCATCTACATCTAGAGCCACCTAAAAGTTACTCAGAACTCTTGGAAGCCCAAAATAGTTATATTAATGCAGAAAAATTTGTTAAACCAAATAATTGTAGGAGATCCTTGCAATGAGAAGGAGAATTATCCAAAAAGTAAGAGATTCCTCATTCAAAGAGAAAGACAGGTATGAAAATTATACTCCTCTAAACGGGTTTCGCATGTACATCTATCAAGAAATCAAAAAGTAAGGCTATCTTCCTTAACCTCGCCTACTAAAACCGGATCCCAAAAAGCAAGAATCACAGAAATATTGTTTCTATCACAAAGACAGGGAATATAATACCAAAGACTGCAAGTGACCTAGAAAAATATTAAAATTTTAATCAAAAGAGGAAGATTATAGTGATATGCAATTGATAATAATTGAGAAAGGGAAGGTGCAAATAATAAAAGGGAGGACACTAGTAAGTAGAGAGAAATGATTTCCAGAGAATATAAAGAGATGCTGTGATGAAAACTAGTCTTCCAACAACTGAGACCATAATATGAGTAGATTAATTTATTACTTGAATATTTATGCTATAGTAAATTTATTATTACAAATTTCATATTCTTGAATATTCATATTATACTTTCTTACAAAATATTACATTTTAATTGATTAAGAATCTTTTATCACAAATGTCTTTGCTCTTGTCTTAAAGCAAAACTCAAGGTTGGAACCCTAACCTAAAATAGAAAGGGATTTTACGGAATCAACAAAGAAAAATCAGAACCCCAACCTGCCTATTTCAAAAGCATCAAAAAAAAGGTCGGAACCTAAAATAAGAAGAGATTTTGGGGAATCAATAAAGAAAATCAGAACCCAAATCCGTAATAAGAAGGAATTCTTAAGACCAAAACAAGAAGATTAGAAGCCAAACTTGTAAAAGGAAAAGACTCCAAGAATATATATATATATATATGTATATATATATAGAAAGAGGTAAGCATCTGAAAGTGGTAGTAGCGTCCAAGCAAAGACTGTCCATTAAACATTAGTGTTGGCCTCATTCATCATTCAAGAACCTAGCGAAAAAGTTGGGTAGAAAAAAATTGGATGTGCATGGAGCCTGCCATTTGGTGAGAGACATACCACCATAACAATATAGGCTCTAACTATACCAATAGTGGAAGCACTTCACCCAAATTCTAAATTTGGAAAGAGTGGATCTGCAAAGATCATGTATGCATTCAGATAAGCGAATCCACAAAAGTCACACGGGCATAGATAAAGGCGGATCTGCAAAAATCACATATGTATTGGGGGAAGCGGATTTGCAAAAGTTGCATGTACATTGAGGAGGGTGGATCTGCAAAAATCACATATGCGTTGGCAAAAATCACGTATGTGTAGAGATAAATCTAAGAACCGCTCCAGCATGACTTGTACAAATCAAAGCACCTTTTTATCATGACACAAACTATTTGCCAAAGAATGACCAAAGGGGCGAGGGCATGTTCATGATATATGAGCGAGAGCACATTCATAGTATCAATCCCATCACAAATGAGAACTTGACAACAATCCTCACCCTCCAATCCTTGCCATCACTTCATATATATCCCCCCACCCTCTAATCCCTACCATCACTTCATATAAATCATAATCCATGACCAAAAAATAATGACTTTGGCTCTTAAACTACCCCTTGTATTTGTAGATAGATGTTGTCTCTAGTGCAAAGGGTTGTACTACTATCGCCACCTAGCTATAGCTAAGTAACGCTCAGCATGAATTGTCTTTCAAAAATCCAAACCTATCTCTTAGCACTGTTGATTAATGCAACCACTTATATTGCATGATAATCAATAGGTCTACAATGCATTATTCATTAGTAGTCGTTAAGAAGTGAGAAAAAGTGAAAGCATAAAGTCATGATGATTTGATGAAATCATATGCTTGGATTATTAGTCAATAACATTCAAAAAGAAAAGGCAAAAGGTATGATTAATAAGACAATGGGATTAGGTGAGTACAAAATCCAACTACCCCAGTTAATTTAAAAAAGATAGTTGACTTTCTTAAGTCCATACCAAGGTGCAAGATATTAGTTCCAGATTTTCAAACTCTATGCTACTTTTTTTTAGTACTCTTCTTGGATGCTATCAAATGGCCCAGGTAACTTCATTGTCTTATTAAAAGGATAGTTCCAAAAGCTAGGATGGTTTCTATATGTTTATGATTGTATGATCGACAAGTGTGACAGCTCCAAAAGCTTGGTCATTTATGAACCTTATCGCATTTGCATGGCAAAAGCACAGACCACTAAGGAGTGTTGAGTCTAAAAACCAGGCATACCAAGCAATATAATAAAATGTCAGTTAATTGGAAGTACTGTGTCATTCCAATAGAAACATATGGAATCGTTGTTCAAATAAGAGGTGTTAACAACAATGAAAGCAAATACTAAGAGGCATGGACAACCAAGCAAACCAAGAAGACAAGTTTCACCACATTTTTGTGATACCCTACATTGAATGAGGGTGGTTGGTAGTAGCGTGAATGTGGGTAGTTGGCAGCAGAGGTATCTACTTATAAATTTAGTGTGGCAGCATGGTAGAAAGAGTGGCAAAGAGAGAACACAAAGAGGGAGAGGGAGAGAGAGAAACAACAGAGAGAAGAGGCAGCAAAAGAGAAAAAGAAGAAAAGTTATGTTTGATTTCTAGTCAATTTAATGCATTAAACCATTGTATTTCATATGTATTATGCTATTATGAGAATTTGAAAGAATTTAGATGTAGAATTATGATTTAATTAATAAAGTTTTCTATCCACTAAAAAGAAAATATTATTATATTTTCATGTAATTGAAAATTTTTAATATCACTCATATATCTTGAAATGAACCTCTCATGATATAGAATGAATCCTATGGTTCAAATTTACTGGGATATATGTATATATGTTTTTATGGATGAAAAATGGAAATGAAATTCGGACGTTGTGAACAGTAATTATGAATAGTGTACATGAACAGTGATTACAAACAGTAAAATGGTAATTTTGACTATAAATAGTATACGTAAATAGTAAATATTAAATAGTAAATAATGAACAGTGAATAATGAATAGTGAACAGTAAAATCAAATCCTTTTCTTTGTAGGAGAGCAACCATTTTTGGAAAGAAAGAAAGTGGAAAAGCGTAAATTCAAATCCTAAATGAAAATTTCTTTCATTCGCAAGCCTTAGGAGGCAACGGTTTTGTGCGGAATCCTAAATCCTTAAATTTTGGGTAAGTAAGAAATGATTTTCTAAATTCATACAATTTTTTTCCATTTACATGATTTTTATGCATTATGTTTGAGTTGTGTTGAATTCGTGATGAATTTATGCTTTGAATTCTTTGTTTGAATAGTTTGAATGAGGCTTTATTATATTCAACATGTTTCATATATTTTTTCCTTTATTTTCTCTTGTGATTTATGATTTTGTGAATTCTGCCTCACATGTGTTTGATGAAATACCTAAGTGAAAGATATGTCTTATTTATGGACCTTGTTAGGTGAGTCTAGAGCATGCATGACATGTTAAAGTATTGCAACCAGAATTATGTATATTAGTAATGTTGTATGATGCATGAGATGAACCTTGGGCCACATGTGATAGATGATGTATGACATGACATTTAGTATGTATCATATAAAATGACATGGGTGATTAAGATGTGCACATGATATAATGATGAAATGATAGTTTGCCCAACTTGTATGACCAAGAGATAAGCCTGAATGACTATATGTGATAAGATGCATATGACTTGAGTAATAAGGGGTTCGAACGAGCAAGTATGTGACATAGGTATGACATGCACATGATCCAAGTAATAAGGGGGTTCGATCGGGTAGACATGTAGCATGTTTGTATCTGGATTTATATTCATAATATGATTTAAGAGTGTTTGTTCATGCTTCATAATTGTTGCTTGTGTTGGGCTATGTGTAGCCCAAGATTCATGGACATGACATTAGGTTGGGTATAACCACAAGATTGGTCGATGTCAGACCAATCACATCTCATAAGTTTACAAAACTCATATATATCATATAAAATAATGCAATTAACTAAACATTATCAATTCTCCCCACCTGAAGTTCCAACCCCAGATTGGTCTTTTTTAGGTAAACCTGTTAAGATTTGAAAATAGGATGAGCTGGGCAACTTAGTATATAGAAAAGTAAAAGCAACAGGTGACTTCCCTTAGTCACACTTGAATCATTACTCATCTACCCATTGACTAATCACATCAAACTAGGTTGGAGATTGTATTAGAAAAGTGGAGTAGAGAATATAAGTTTTCAATAAAAAGTAAAAAAATAATTAAAAATTAGATAATTATGTAAAATAGTAAGATTTTTGCGATAGTTAAAATGTCATATAATTTCGAGAGGTAGGAGAGAAGATGTGCAGCGAATGTAAGCATTGCTAACACCTTCCAATTAAAGCTTAAGATACATGTCACATATTAATGTCTATCTTACCAAACACATCCTAGAGATCAATGTTATAAGAACCGATTGGACCAGCAAGTCGATTCGATTCAACCATGAACCAGTTAGTTGACCTGTCTAGTCTAGCTTAGTTCAATCCAATAATAATTTTTTAAAATTAATAGTATTAATATAATAAAAAGATAAATCAAAGTAGTGAAGTGTTATACAAAAAATATATATTTTTAAATTAGTATCTATAGTTAAAATTTTTCAAAATTATCCATTGTTATTTTTTAAAACTTTTTTCAGAAAAAAAGGTTCAATTGGTTGAACTGGCAGGTCGAACCAATTGAACCGGGCGCTTGACTTGTGAGCTTCTGATAATACTGCTAGAGATAGAACCAGTAATTTTTTGTTAAAAAAATTGATTACAAATTTTTTTTAACGGAATTCTTAAGTTGGTCAATGTAAACGGAGATCATACGATAGAAATGCGCCTTTAAACCGTAGCTTGAAACGATTGATGTTTAAAATCAGACACATGACGCATGTCTCCATTGACATTTGACGGTGGACCACCTTAAATGATGAATGTCGTTATTGAAGATACAGTGATATACCATTCATGATGATGGGGAAGGTGGACATTTAAGGACGGGTAGTCCACATGAGTGGTGGTTTACATAAAATATATATTGTATATACTTTAGCAAGGAAGGGTGGTCCACATGAGTGGTGTTTTACATAAAACATACATTATATATAATTTGTAGTTCACATAGAAGTTGACCGATTAAATTGGGTCATGGTGAAATTAATTATAGGTTTTGGCCACCGTGGGGAGCGGCTTGGCTGAGAACAAGTAGGATCTTACAAAGGTGCCTACACTGGAGTTTGGATTTAATAATTTAAATATAAATTAATTACTTAATATTAAAAATGACCAAATTAGATATTGAGGTGGACTACATCATGTAAAAATTACAAAATTATATATTTATTAAAAACATCACACTATAAACCAATTTCGATTTCATAAAACTTTATTTTTATAAATAGTGTCTCCTTATGTATATTTCACCACATATTAGGCATGCTTGATAAAAGTAAAATGAAAATGACTAAAGTTAGAATAATAGCCATAATCGGTTAAAAATGTAGGTAATGCTAAAAAGTAGAATTATTATAGTACTTATCTATTAAATTAATACTTAGGAACTATTTTTTTTTTTTACAATTTCCTAGGGTTATCGCATTGCATTTTCATTGTAACAAACGTCCACAATAATGTCTATTTTACATATAAAAAACTTAATATCTATTTTTAAAAATCGCATAAAGTAATATCCATCGTGTAATTTTTTGTAAAAGTTGACGCCCGTTTAAGAAAAACCTTTGTTTTTCGATTCTATTTATAAAATTCCAAATTAATTTTGAAGATTTTTAATAATTTTTTCTTTTGAATTTTCAGACTAAAAAAAGATAAATATTAAAATAAAGACGTGAATTCTGACTTGGGTAGTTAATTATTGAAAAAGGTGGTTAACATTGTTTAAGGAAACGTAGGATTTGTCAAGGCACGTGAGTTTTCTCTTTTTCCTTTTCCGGATTTCAACCAGATCATAGATTACATGTATAAAAGACGGAGAGAGGAACGAAATTTTGGGGCGGATTCGATTTTGGTGTTGGAAGCCTTCTTGAAGTTGCAGTAAGGTTGTGTCAATCTCTGTTGTTATTTATGGAAAATACAGTCTCTTGGGGTAATTGGATGTAATCATTTCAAGGGTGTTTACAGGAAATCGGTAGCGGTACCCTTTTATGTTTTCTTCCAACTCTAAAGCGTTTATTGGGGTCGAATTGGTAACATGAAAGCTTAGATATTGCTGCCAACGAAAATCCAATTTGGTTTTTCTGTTGCTCTTTTTCACCAATTTGGAATTTTTAGTGGGCTTTGATTGGGACGGTAGAGTTATTGGATGCTGAAACAGAGATGACAATGTTAAATGTTCAGTATCTGTAGAGGTTTGGGCAGCGTTGTCGATTCTATGCTTTTCGGATGTTAGATGTTGGACTGGCAATTTTGCAGTAGTTGGGTAGTATTTTCGTACCCCTCATACATCACTTTGGAGCTTCTTAAATCCATTTTAGATTTGTCTAAGGCTTCCTTCGTGATCCTGGGTGCCACATGGAGAGATTTCTGAGGTGATTTGGTGCGCTTGTGAACCATTTCTGGCATACTTCACAGCATAATTGGTGTAAAGATGCATGGAAGAACATGATTTCATAGTCAATGAGTAGGTCAGATGAGAGCTAGATGAGGCTAACATCATGAATCTTTCACTGAGGAGGCAATAGAGATGCCGTATTGGCTGAATCTTCTATTTTGAAGTGTCAGCAACAGTAAATAGGGGAAGCTGGAGCGGTAGAAAGATTTGTTACTGTGAAGTATTGGAGAAAATTCTGAATTTGCTGCAGGCATGGTGGTAACAGACTGAGGCTAAGCCAATCTTATTGGTGTTTGTAGGCGAAAATGGATATCTGGCTGGACAACGTGTTGTATATTGATTCCTTGGCTCTCAAATGAGATTTCCAAAAGGTTTTTCAAGTGTTCACTTCTATTGGAGTAACCCCAGTGTAGATTAACGGTGAATCTAAGGCTAAATTTTACCATCTAAAGAGGTGAATATGGGTAGCTCATCAAAGACAATTGTTTGGTTTAGGAGGGACCTTAGGATCGAGGATAATCCAGCATTATCTGCAGCTGCTAAGGATGGACGTGTCTTGCCTGTCTACATATGGTGCCCTGAGGAGGAACAGCAGTTCTACCCAGGTCGAGTTTCCAGGTGGTGGATGAAGCAGTCGCTAGCACACTTAGACCAGTCATTAAGGTTGCTTGGGGTTGGCCTTGTGCTAATCAAATCTGAGAGCACTCTCACAGCCCTGTTGCGGTGCATTCGTGCCACTGGAGCAACCCGAGTATTCTATAACCATCTTTATGGTATGTTTTTTCTTTATTTACCTTGCCTTGGGATAAAGTTGCCATGTTAGAATATAATTGTTTATGTCTGTCCTCCATCTTGATTGAAACAATCTATTGTTGGTTATTGTGTGTCTACTTTATTGATGGCTTTTCTCTATTAAGGCCATCTGACATTATGAGTTTGTGCCCCTATCATGTTTCATTCATGCATTTACCAATTATGCAGTTGGCACAATTCATCATCATAATAGCCTTATACCGACTGATTGCAGTGAATTGCGCTCTTTAGTTTTATAAATCTTAATACCCCTGTTTGCAGTTTCTTTCCTTAGCATTTGAATTTGGGGTCCATATTCCATGCAATCCTCTTACTTCCATGTTGGACTTGCAAGAATCACAAAAATCTGACTGTCATTCTATGTATCATTACCTGTCTACTGAAAAGAATGTTTCTAGTGCTATTTGCTTATGAATCTAAGCTTGCTTATGCAACCTAAGAGAAAAACCACCAAAAGTATTTTCTTTTTGTTAGTGGATGTATGATTAATTGTCATGAAAAACTTTGTGAAGGATGTTAGAGTAACAGAGTTTGGGAATTGCACTGGTTCTATATCAAGCCGTTAATGGAATTACAAAGTACTAAACTCCAAATGAAGAAAGACAATCATACAATCATCTGTCAGTTTCATTTCCAGGTTCCAATTGATCATGTTCCTATTGGATATACCCCAAATGAGAACTGAACAGAGCCATGTGAAATTTATGATTTTTTTTTCATTATTTTTATAATTGAATGGTGTTGATGGTGGATGCCACTGGCTATGGGCTGAGTCGAAACACCAAAATAGTATCTAATGAACAGTTTTGTTACAAAATGGACCTTCTGTTTCTTTTAGTGGTTTTGTGTTCCTTGATGTTTGAGGGATTGAGGAGAATAGTCACGCATGTAAAGGAAAAAAATCAGACAATCATCAATTGTCTTTCAGTTTCATTACAAGGATTCTATTCATCATTTTTCCTGCCACATATATCAGAAAGGAGATCTGATCAAATGTTGGCTATGGATCTTGGGAAACCCATAACAACGATACTGAGGAAAGAAATAAGACTTGATTACAAGATGCATAAAATTTGTATTATGATTTTACATAACTAGATGTGGACAAAAGATCATTATGATCATGTTCATGGCTATAAGAACTACTAGGTGTTGATTAGGATAAAAGCTACAATGGGTATGCATATGCTACTAAAACACCAAACAATTGGGTTTTTTCGATATGGTATGGTAACCGGTTGGAATATGCGCTGGTGTCCACATTTGTTTCATAATATGTGTATTTTTTTTAAAAATGAGCTCATTTATTAGAAAAAGGAATTCATAACGTAGAAGAGGAAAAGATAATTCTTTAAACAAAAATGAGCTTGTTTATTAGAAAAAAAGTGTTCATAAACTACAAGAGGAAGAGATATTTTTTTTTACTTCAAAAGAAGTGCCAGCATGTGTTCAAAATAGTCACATTTTGGAAATGGTGTCCCTGTTGCAATGCATTAAAGTGATACAACACAATGTATTCTCCGCTCACAATTGAGACCAGATTTCCAAAGGAGTCTTTTACTTTTTGTACTTACAATCTGTTACAACAAGGAAAATGAGAAAAGGTCATGCCTCTTAAGTTTTTGATCAGTTGTCTATTATTGCAATTGTTTCTTCAGTTCAGTCTTTTCTTGGTTTATAACAACCCTTACTGATAAGCGCTCTCCTTTATGACTGACAATAATAGGAGAGAAAAAAAGGAAAGGAAAAGCTTCGACACCTCTATGTCCATTTCTGAATTTGAGAGATTGCTCTGGCATCATTGGCAATCCACTGTGATGGCTTGGTCATATGTTTAATCATTTCATGTTTTTCCATCAATCTTTTCAGATCCTGTTTCGTTAGTCCGTGATGATAATATCAAAAGGCAGCTGGCAGAACTAGGAATTTCTGTTACCAGCTTCAATGGAGACCTATTATACGAGCCATGGCAAGTGTATGATGAAAATAGGCTTGCTTTTACTACATTTGAAGCATACTGGGAAAAGTGTATGAACATGTCCATTGAACCAACAACCCTTCTTCCACCATGGAGGTTGGTTCCACCAACTGGTGAGTTTACCTTTCAAAATCCTTTGTTTGATTCATAGTTTAGTGATGCATTGCATTGTGATATGATATATACATGTTTTCATGTCATTGTGAACATGAGAAAGTATCATAATGGCAGAGAATGCTTTTAGGATCATGTTAACCAGTTCTTATGACAAAACCCAGTAAAGATCGCCAGTTTCCTCATTAATTGAAAAGAAAAAAGTTTTGTTAAGTACAGCTTTCTGGGATGAAAGGAGTAGCTTGTTTCTTGAGGGTCCACTATTTTAGTAAATATAATAAGGTAAAATTGCAACTTGTCTTGCATGAGATAAAGACAATCTATAATGCTTCTTGAATTTCTTTACCATAACATATTCTCTTGTAGCTCATTCAATTTTGAACCTAGAACACAACCATCATAATTGAACGCTTTCTGTGGGAATACAATTGATGTAAAACAAATAGGAGGAAAGAGAAGAAAGAGGAAAAAATTCTCTCAAGGGGATAAAAGGGAAGAAAGAGGAGAAGTGAGGAAGAATTTGGGGATAATTAGGGTAAAAATAAGTAATGTATTTCAATCATAAAGTATTTAAAACTCTAATACAAGCTACCATATTTATAAACTTGAAAGAAAAACCCTAAAATATGCGTAAAATACACATAACAAATAAAATACCAAAAATAACCTCTAACCCAAACACAATGTTTTAAAATCCTAATCAAATAAACAAATCTTAATTTCTATGATTAAGCCTAGAATAAGTACAAATTGAGTGCACACCACGATCCCCATCAATTCTCCCTTGCTTGGAAGAACGCTTCACTGGAGAGTTAACATGATGACACTGATCAAGCAAATTTGGGTTCAACTCCTGAAGTTCCTCTTCGGATATCCATGTAGTATCAGTGTCAGGCTTGTTTCTTCACTTAATAAGATACTTTTGTAGTCGGCCTTTAGAAGAAGTGATGAACTCATCTTGGAGGATACTCTCAACTTGATCTGCGGGTATAAATTGTTTTTGGGGTAGAAGTGGAACAGAATCAAAAGCTGAAGAAACCCTTTAGTGTGGTATTCTTACAGGTAAAAGAGGAGGCTCAAAAGTGCCTCTATAAGGAAACAAATCCTCTACATTGAAAGTTGAACTAATTCCTATATCTTGAAACAAGTCAAGAACATATACATTTGGTTCTAATTTTTGTAGAATACAAAAAGGACCATTGGCTCGTTGTTGGAGGAGGGAAAATCCGTGGTAGAAAAAGTTAAAATTAAAGTTACAACGGATTGTTTCACATGAATCGAGTGGTTTCAACTACATGGAAAGCAATGTTGATGGAGCTGTTAATCATCGTGACGGGAGAAGATCATGCACTTAAGGCCGTTTCGAGTCCTGAATCCTCAGCAATATAATCCCGTTCAACCTAGGTTAAAAAATCGTTCTCCTTGATGCATTCAAAGTTTACGCCCCACCTGCACAGATTACAATTGCAACACAAGCTTGCGCAACTAGAAATTGGAAACTCTGTTTGTGTAATGGAGGAGATGAAGTGGCCGCGTAGTTGATAGGAGCTAAACAGCGCTGATGTCTGCCTCCATACAAAACAACGAAATTGCCCTGCGCAGCTGACGTGAAAAAATATATATATATTATAATAATAAAAAATCCACATGGTGAGGCTATCAGAAGGTTGCGTGTTGTGGAAGAAAATGACAGCTTGCCCAGACGATGCCATCCATCTCCTTCCGCAGGGTCCCCACCTTCGTGACCCGCTAAAAGGTGGATTTGCGCATCAGCCCTGGAATAGAGAAGCTGATCTCGCCTTCACCACATTCGCTCCCATTGGCACGGGTGGTAGTCTACGGAGACAACGTCAGCAGAGTTTGCATCGTTCTCTGCCTAGCTAAGAACATAGCCAGCGCCGTCGCCATTACCGCCTTGAAGGAATCCTTTGTTGTCCGCGCCGCATCCGGTAAGCCTAGTAGGTTCCTCATCCTCGACGCTTTAGCATCATGAGCTTTCTTTTAGAATCACAATACCAGTGCCAAATTCCCAATTGGATCAACAGCCAAACTCGCGGCCCGAACACAATCAACACCATCGCAACTACGGTGCAAACCCACCGCAGCTCCTCACTCGTACATTGATGGCGAAAACTCAAGAACCAAGCCACTGAAGTGGGTGATAGAATCCTATGCAAATGGACCCCACCCAAAATTTGCATGACCAGGTGATTTGCAGCCGCTGCCATGGCGCGTCTGGGAAGCGAAATAGAGGCCACACCAGCTCGTCGCAACCAAAAGCCCATAAAGCGTCGTTTGCGCCACTCAGTCGTGCAGTCACGGGATTGGTGTGCATCGGGTTTCTTTTGCTGGACGTGTAAAGGCATTCGGCTTGTGCAGTCTCTCGGACAGCAGGTCACCGGAGTCCCGATGATTTCCTGCCATGTTGCCTTAAACTGCAAATACAAAAGTCGAAACCCATTTGTTCCACGCCGGCAACTACTTCCCCTCCACCTCTGGTGCCATTCCCCACCATTCTTGATATTTCCCGATGACCGGATCTCAATGTCTGGTGGCACTCCGCACTTGGACAACAATAGATGCATCGAATGAACTTTTGTCTGCCAATGAATGCACAGGTTCCCCTTTGCCAACCTTAGGCCAATAGTAGCCGAAATAGCACATCAACTTCAACCTCCAGAAGTCCGGCAGTGAGAAGGCAGCAGCTCGTGTAACTAGTAAGCATGCGAAGTAACGTAGCCAAGCCACAACTTGGTCCCAGCACCTGATCGTGTGGCCAACGGTAGGAAGCCACGACCGAACTCGCCATCCACGGAGGCTCTGTTCGCAAATGTCGAGTAACAGGGGGGGCGAGAACTGATGCTGCTAACACCATTGGATTGATACCACCATCCCTATTGACTCACGTAGGCAACCTCCATGCCTCACGAGTTGGGTGATCAAACCTAACGCCAAGCTGTGTAACTGAAAGCACGAGGCAAGACAAGCATGACATGTGGGTAGATCGCGTAGGCAACGAATGCCCTCTTTGACTCTGCCACCAGGTAGTGTAAGAGGAGTTCGCAAACGGGGAAGCTCTTCCCATGCGGAACGAAGAAGGCAAATTGCAGTGGAATAGCTAATTCCCTTGGTGCTCACTGGCGTAGCAGGCAATTGAGTTCAGCTGCAGCAGAAAAATCGAATCTCCCTTCTGACGCCATTCATTCACATAGTAGGAAAGAAGAACACAGAGTGAGCCTCACCATCGTCTCCGACTTTCGTCACAGCAGCGGCTCCGGGCATACAACGTTGTCGCAATCGCTCTCAGGGGGCTAGCAATGTCGAAAACATTTGAAAGGCGACGGCCGAGACTGTAGAAACGTGCCGGCCTTCCAGCAGTTGCAATTCGAGCCAACAGGAAAGTCACGCTGAAGCCTTTGTCTGAGAGCTTGGCACCCTTGCCGGAGGATCAGTTGGACAACCCGTGTAAACAAGTGCCTCATTTGTCCATCTGTCCGCACAGGGTAGGCTTCGCGAAGCTAAGACGTCCTCTAACGGTGGAGCTAGAAGTCCGGGTACAAGGTTCAACCTGTGCAACTGGAAATAGTTTTACACCTGCACAGTTGAATATGGTTTGTCCAGAAGAAAGTCAGCCCACACAGCCTACGTATATGGGTAAGCATCTGAGATGTGAAGCACGTCAGGAAATCTCACTTCAACCGTGCAGCCAAAAGATTATGTTGAAGCCGCATGCGGAGCAGAGACGCTGCCCCCTGGTTGCATAAGTGAAGTGTTAAAACTAAGCAAGTAATGCCCATTTCCTTTTTTACCCGCACAGCTCAAACATGTCGCAAACTGCGTAGTTGAGTTGTGCAGTAAGACGTTTTGTCCAGCACCCACACATGGTAGACACAACCGAGCAAATTGTGCAAAGAGGCAGCGATGTTGTCAAGCAGAGGTCGCACGGGCAAAACATTTCCAGGAAGTAGGTCGCGTAGGCCAGCCAAACGAGTAGCGCAGTTGGAGTCGTGCAACCCAACATAGTTGACTTTAGCCGTGCAGTTGATGCGTTTTCCGAAACTGCGCAGCTGAAGCAACTCCACTGCACAACTAAGAGCCCACCAAGTGCTATAAACTGCGCAGATTGAATCGCGCAAGTGGAAGTAGGACATCCCAAAACTGTGCAATTGCCTACAAGCAAAGGCAGGCCTTATTTCCTTTCCTAAATTACCCCTGGAGGTAAGTTCGACCCTATAAATACCCCACTCTTTCATTTGAATGGGGAGAGGTTTCTAGACGAAAAAAGGGAGATAATTTGAAGAAATAGAACTTGGAGGAGGAGCTTAAGGAGTCTTCAAGAGGCAGGTGCCTCACTTGACACCGGTGGCCTTTGGCCACTAGTAATTTCTCTAGTGCTTGAGAGCACTCTACCATGGCTCCACCATGGTACACACATGGGTCCCACCCATGCTGTGGTAATGGTGGGTCCCATATGGCTAATGGACAACAAGATAATACTGAATCAGACATTTTAAACGCATTAAAATCTGTTTAAATCCTGATTAAACCACATAATTGCCCCATAAATCAGGAAATTAATAACAGTGTCTTAAATTAACTAAGAACTGTCGTTAACACTAATAATTGTCATTAGTATTAATTATAATTAGGCTTAATTAACTCAAAGTGAAATTAGGCTTAATTCATATAACCTGGAACTTCGATCTCTCATAGTATAAACAGCAGAGATTACCCGCTTGCAGTTTTCCACGGGATATTGGAAAATACCACTCATTCACTCATTCAAAAGCTTAAGTCTAGGATTGAGTCACTGATCATGACTCTTTGAGTCACTGAGTCATGACTCACTTAGTCAAACCTTAGCAAACACTACTCATTAACTTATCCAAAAGCCTAAGTCTAGGATCGAGTCACCGAGTCACTGAGTCATGACTCACTAAGTCAAACCTTAGCATATACCATTCATCAAAACGGCTAAACCCAGTCAACCTGGCCCACTCTTCCTAAGCTTCTCATGGGTAATTAAGAGAGTCGAGTCAAATCCAGTCATCTTGGTCCCACTCTTCCTAAGCTTCTCATGGGTAATTGAGAGAGCCAAGCTAAACCCAGTTAACCTGTCCTACTCTTCTTAAGCTTTTCATGGGTAATTGAAAGAGCCGAGCTAAACCCAGTTAACCTAGCCCACTCTTCCTAAGCTTCTCATGGGCAATGAGAAAAGGCTTAACTAAACCTAGGCCACCTGTTTTCTTCTGATCTCTTTTAGGTTTAAACACAATAGAGATCATCCAGTCTTGAGTCCTTACGGGATATGCTAATTGGTCATAAAACACACCTATTGTCTCTATGGTTTCTTACAGTCCAAACGACGGAAATCACCAGGTCTTGATTCCACCTGGGACAAACCAATTAGATTAAAACACTAATTTTCTAAGTTGACCCAGTGTCTAGCAACCCAGTCTAGAACTGTGTCATTCTATCCGCCCATTGACTTGAGGCGATCTCTTAAATATTAAGTTATCGCAATGTGCTTGGCGATCCCAAAGACAACACACATCTATTTTGAGAGAGAGTGTGTGGATGCATTGTACTTTTCCTTTTAATCAAGGGTTTTCTCCCATTGTGGAGTTGTAATTAGGATCACTTGTGGTTTGGGATGTGAACATACAATTTTTCTGATGTACACAGCAAGTGTAATCTATTGAGGACAATCAATAAAAATAGAAATTGTTCGATTCATTCCAAAAATGACAAATCTTATAATGTTGTTCCGTTTTCTTATTTCTTTCATTTTTGTGCTTGTTACACTCGTGTATACAACTTTTTAAAAGAATTTTTAGAAAATCTCTTTGGTTGCATGCGAACCAACGATATAATCACCTTCATTAAACTCATGATGCTTACGGTGTATATTAGCAATAAGCTTATAAGTTTCATCTTAGTGCAATTTTTCTTCTTATAGTGACATGACCATTATGAATATGTTGTGCAAATGTATCAGCAGAAGCATAAATATAAATATTAGATAGCAAAGGTACAAGATCAATGGGAGCACGATGAGGAAACCTTGAACAATCTTAAATGGGGACTTTTCTGTGGATTTGTTAACAAAATTATTATAGGCAAACTCTGCAATGGACAAAACTGAATCTCAAGTACCTAAATGCTCACCTACTAAATATATAAGTAAATCTCCTAAACTTCGATTAATAATCTCGGTTTGACTATCAGTTTGTGGGTGAAAAGAAGAAGTAATTTCAGTTTAATACCAGAAAGTTTTCACAAAGTTTTTCAGAAATAACTCACAAAACGGACATCCCTATCAAACACAATAGTAAATGTTAATCCATGTAGCCTAATAATCTCCTTGAAAAATAATTTTGCTACATATGATGCATCAACAGTCTTTTGACATGGTAGAAAATGAGTCATCTTTGAAAATTTATCCACCACTACCAAAATAGAATCAAACCCTTTAGGAGTCTTAGGCAAACTAATAATAAAATTTATGCTAATGTCTTTTTAAGGAGTGTGTGAAATAGGTAATGATGTGTACAATCCTGTGTTTCTTTTTTTTGCTTTTACTAGTTGACATGTTTGACATATAGATACAACTCTAGCAACATCTTGTTTAAAAGAAGGCCAATAAAATCTATCTTTAACTAGAGCTATTGTTTTATCTCTACCAAAATGTCCTGCAATGCTTTCTGCATGTAATTCCCAAATAAAAAAATCACACGATGAAGTGTTGGGAATGCATAACTTCAAAACTCTTATACAAATAATCATCCTTAACCACAAAATCAACATATTCTTGATGGCTTCCACTTTGTACCTCCTAAAAAATAATACCAAACTTTGGATACGTGACATACTCATTCTTCAACCTATCAAAACCCATAATATTGACACTCATTGTTTGAAGGACTGCAAGTACACTACTGAGGGCATCCACTGGTTTGTTCTCAACACCTACACGATGCTTAAGAACAAAAGTATATTCCTAGAGAAACTCTATCCACTTAGCATGTCTGGCACTAAGTTTATGATATGATTGCAGATATTTCAAAGTTTGATGATCAGAATAAAGTATAAATTCTTGAGGTAACAAGTAATGTCTTGCACTACAACGTATAATTCTTTTTCATATGTCGAATACCTCTGCTTAGCTTGATTAAGTTTCTAACTGAATTATGCAATGAGATGACCCTCTTGACTTAAAACACCTCTAATGCCAACTCTTGAAGCATCAAATACAACCTCAAAAACTTTCGAAAAATCAGGAAGTTGTAATATAGGCGCCTTTAACATTCTTTTTCTAATCTCACAAATGCCTTAGATGCATACTTGGACTATTGAAACTCACTTCCTTTCATGTAATTAGTTATGGGAGCCATGATGAAACTAAAATCTTTAATAAAATGCCTATAAAAATTATCTAATCTATGAAAACTATGAACCGCATGAAGGGATTTAGGTTCGGATCAATCTCGAATAACACTCACTTTAGAAGGATCCATAGCTAAATTATGAGTTGAAATTTCAAATCCCAGAAAGATCACATTGGTTTGCATAACATAATATTTCTTGATATTCACGTACAATTTTTCAACGTGGAGTATTTCAAGAATATGTCTCAGATGAACAATATGATCTTTCTTAAAACGGCCGTGAATCACTATATCATCAAAATAAACTACTAAAATTTTTTCAATGAAAGGTCGTAAAATCTGAGTCATCGTCCTCATAAAAGTACTAGGTGCATTTGATAGTCCAAAGGACATTACTAACCATTCATACAACCCATCTTGAATCTTAAAGGCAGTCTTCCATTCATCGCCAGTTCTAATTCAGATTTGATGATATCCATTTTGAAGATCGATTTTGAAGAACCATTGTGAACTAATCATTTGGTCCAACATATCATCTAATAGAGGTATTGGAAATCTATACTGACTATTATTTTGTTTATGGCTCGACTATTTGCATATAATCTCCAAGACCCATTTTTCTTTGGAGTCAACAAACCAGGTACAACACATGGACTTAGGCTTTCATGAATGAAACCCTGATGGATCAACTCATCCACTTGCCGTTTGAGTTCAGCTCGTTCCTTGGGATTCATTCGATAATGTGGTAAATTTAGCAATTTTGATCTTGGAACTAAATCAATAGCATGTTGTATATCCCTCATAGGCGGTGACTTATTTGGTAATTTTTCAGGGGCCACATCCCTAAATTCATTCAAAAGATTTGCAATTTTCGATGACTGAATAACAAACTCATCTACACAGACATTAGGCTCAGATTTCCTACCAACGTCAACACTAAACCTAACTCTCTATTCTCCTTTTCAAATTCTCGTTTAGCGAGAATATGCAAAGGTCTTTTCTCTAGGGGTTTAATGAGAGAAAATTTCTTTCGAGGTCTTTCTCTCACTGATGGTTTCGCTGGTCTCAAAAGAAAAGATTTTTCATTGTCTAAAAAAATGTGTTTGATTTTTCATATTGTATAATATTCATATCAAATAATCAAGGACGGCTAAGTAAAATATGAGTCACATCCATTGGAAGAACATCACACCATATTTGGTTATCATAATCTGTAATTTAAATTGGAACCAAACATCTTTCATGGACAAGTAGTGTAGTTTTGTCTACCCATGCCACTCTATACGGTTTAGGGCGGGGCTTGGATTTCAATTTCATCTTGGCTAATTCAGCCTTTGATACAACATTCATGGCATTACCCCCATCAATAACAACTTTGCATATGACATTACCATGCGTGAAAAATGCATGAAAAATGCGGGTATGCTTCCAATTATTCTTAGAATTAGGAGTAGACAAAATGCATCTCATGACACCTACATGGTCAACATCATACTAATTTTCGTCACACTCAAGTCTAGATTTTCAGATTCGTCTAGTGAATCAACAACATAACCTATTTTCCTTTCATCATAATCCTCAGTTTTCTTAGGTTCTATTGTAAGAGTACGATTAAGACAATGTGATGCAGTGTGACCAATGCCATGACATTTAAATCATTCAACCTTTGACACCCTAGGATGTGAACTGGATGCAATATTGGAGCTAGATATCCTAGAGAAATTTTGAACAGGGTTGTTACTACCTTTACTCTGTGAACTCACTTTTTGGTTAAACACTGACCTGGATGTATATCTAGTTGCTTGAATCTCTCCGAATTGGGAAGTCAAACGTCTAAAGGGTAGGGACTTTTGATATTTTCAAGTTTCAATACCTTATAAACTGCTTCTTCGAGGGTTTATGGGGCATGTAAGACTAGTTCTCGTTTCAATTTAGGTTTAAGACCATTAATGAATTTAACATAGATTACCCACCGTTTCTCATTAATCTGACATCTCAAAAAGAGATTATTAAATCTTTGATAGTTTTCATTGACAGTCGTGGTTCCTTGTTTTAAACTCATTCGTTGGTCCATTATTTGGTCTCTGTGAAAACGGGGCACATATTTTATTCTTAATTTATTTTTCATTTCAGCCTAGGTGGTGATATATGCCTCTCTACTCTCTTCTCTGTCCCTTTCCACACCTAACCAATGATGTTGGGTAGATCCTATCAACTTCATCTTTGCAAATTGGATACATTGTACATCTGTTATGTTGTACCATTCAAAGAATCTTTCCAATTCAGTTATCCAATCGATGAAGGTGCCAGGATCAAATTGTTCATCAAAACTAGACACATCAACCTTGACTTTTTTTGTGACATTATCATCCCCAAGAACATGCTTACAGTCAACTACCATATTCTGGTATGACTGTCGTGGAACGTCCTGTAATTGAGCCCTATTTTATTATCAAGGTTCAGTCACATGTGTTTCTTTAACATTTGGAAAATCTTCTAGGTTTTCAACTGGAAATCTTCTATCAAGACCTACAAATTGAGGATAACTCCTATGTGTACCTAGAGGAGGAAGAATACCTCGATGTTGGTGGTGTGATCTTACAAGATTTTGATTATGCTCACTGGGAGAAGTTTAACCTATATTAGGTTCTAGAAAATCTACCACTGATTCTTCGACAGAATGTTTGCCTAGATATTTGGGTATAGACTAAGTTTAGGCTTCTAACTGTATTTGAAATTGGGACAAGGACTTAGTGAAGTTGACTTTTTCTAGGGATAGGTTCTCACATTTTTGAGCTAGAGAATCATATTTTTCATGGAGGCGGTTACAAGTTTGGGACAATTTCTCAACTGAGCTTGCAAGTTCTACATTGGTAACCATGATAAGCGCAACACAAGTGACTCAGGATGAATGAATGATACAATTCAAAAACACAAAGATTTATGCCACTACAATAGAAAATTCGCACAATTAATTAATTTAAAGATGCTAAGTAAATCACCAAAGCAAATAGAATAATAGAAGAGATTCTAACTTGACTAACAGATAAAAGTTTAATTCAAGTTTAAGTGGAAGAAATGTAACCTTTAAGGAGTCCTAACAACTTTTCTCAAGTACTTATATACCAAATTGTAATTTCAAGAGGAAAGCGTTTTCAAAAATTTCTGAAAATGGATTTTTCTACAATTTCTAGCAAGATAGGGCTTTTTTGAAATTTCTGAAATAGAGGGGGCTGTTCTGCAAACAAATACTAAATGCATTATCTTGCAAAACTTCCAACAAGGGTCTATTTTGCAATAGTTCAGGAGGAAGGGGTTAAATTGAAATTTCAGCAAAGGGATTTTGTTTCAAACAACAAAATCAGAGGGGTTATTTGAAATCAAATAAACAAATCCTAATTTTTATGATTACGCCTAAAATAAGTACTAATTGGGCGCACATCACGATCCCATTCAACAATTTACCATTATGTCTTAACAAAGTAGTTGCAGAGATGAGTGGTGTGTTGGGTTTTGTTTTTTCCTATAGTTATAGCAAACTTATTAACTAAATGAAATTGTTTCTGTTGAATTTTACCAAACTTGAAACTGAACCAGATTCTGAGGGATTGTTTTGGGTCTGGAACTGATTGTTTGCACAAGTTTCAATTTCAGTCAACTGAAAGATGTGCGTTTATATATGGAGTCTCTTCCTTGAAACATCATTGTTTTAATATTGTGATATTTGCATGTATTTGCTATGAAGTTTCATCTCTTATCTCATGTTAACTATTATATTTGAAATAATCTTCGATGATGCTAAAATTTATGTCTATGGACATGAGTTGCCATACATGTGGCCTCTCTTCCTGTGAAAAACACACTATTAATGTGTCTATAGTCCCTAACTTACATGAGAGTTCACAGGACAAAGGGATGCTTACTTGACTTTTGAATGACAGAGACTGCTGAAAGCTGTTCAATTGAGGAATTGGGTCTTGAACAGGAATCAGAGAAGTCTAGCAATGCATTGCTGGGTAGAGGATGGTCTCCTGGCTGGAGCCATGCAGATAAGCTTCTGTCAGAATTTGAAGACAAACACTTGCTACATTATTCAAAGAATAGGCTGAAGGTGGAAGGCATCACCACATCTCTCCTGTCGCCTTACTTGCATTTTGGTGAAATTAGTGTAAGGAAAGTCTTTCAATGTGTACGAGTTAAGCAATTATCATGGGCAAGGGAAGGAAATTCCATGGCGGAAGAGAGTGTGCGACTCTTCCTAAGAGCAATTGGCCTTAGAGAATATTCACGTTACCTTTGCTTCAATTTCCCTTTGACACATGAAAGATCATTGATGGGGCACTTGAGGCATTTTCCTTGGAAAGCTGACAACAATCTCTTCAAGGCTTGGAGACAAGGTCGCACTGGATACCCTTTGGTAGATGCAGGTATGAGGGAGCTCTGGGCGACAGGATGGATACATAACAGAATTAGAGTAATTGTTTCAAGCTTTTCTGTCAAGTTCTTGCTGCTTCCATGGACATGGGGGATGAGATATTTCTGGGACACGTTATTGGATGCGGATTTAGAAAGTGACATCCTTGGTTGGCAGTATATCTCTGGTAGCTTACCAGATGGACATGAGCTGGACCGTCTTGACAGTCCACAGGTCTGTTCTCCTACTTCTAGAAGACTTATTAATGACCATGGAAAAAAAAGACGAAATTGACACACTTTCTTATCTAAGAGATAAATAGAACTTGCATACTCTTTAAACAATCCACAAGGCTTTCTAATTGATGAAAAAATGACAATTTATATTTGATCAAGTTGTTTAGATTTTCAGTTTTAGAAGTTGGGTTATTTTATTAAATAAAAAGTTAACAGACAGGGTAGTATTCAGCTTTATGCCACTATTTGAAGAGGATGACCATGATTTGCACATTGAGGTTTTCTCCTATGAGGACAAAACCAAACATCTTTAAATCGAAAAGCTTCAAAAAATCTAACACTCTGGAGAGAATATCGGCCAGCTTAGTTTGGGGAACACTTGGTTCAGGCGAAGAGTTCAGTTTGTGTTCTCTTTTTTTCGATGAGATCTTACAATATTTTGAAAAACTGTGAATTCAAGACTTAATACATTGATTAACCACCTGATCTGACCAAAGTTGACAGGCTATACTTAGCTGTTCATGAAGTCTCAATTAAGTTTCATGTTTTGCAGCCTTTCCTAATTCTCCATTTATTTCTTGTTTCAAGTTTTTTGACTGTTTTATTCTGATAATTAGGAACAAGGTTGCAAGTTTGATCCAGAAGGGGAATATGTGAGACGTTGGCTGCCCGAGCTTACTAGAATGCCTACTGAATGGATCCATCATCCATGGGATGCTCCTACATCTGTCCTTAGAGCTGCAGGGGTTGAGTTAGGATCAAACTATCCAAAACCCATTGTGGACATACATTTAGCTAGAGAAAAATTAGCTGATGCTATATCTTCAATGTGGGAATTCAATGCAGCTGCAAGATCTGCAAAGTTTAACGGAACAAGTGAGGGCGTAGCTGACAATTCAAATTGTGTGGACAACCTGGAGATTCCAAGAGTCGTCATAAGGAAAGAAATTTCTTGTGCTAATTCATCTAATGATCAGAGAGTGCCCACTATTCATCATTCCAAGGAAGTTCTTCTCGAGCAGAAGGGAATGGATGGTCAAGATGGCAAGCGACAGAATACCAATCAATTAGATGGGCATGCACAGGATGTAAGGGCCTCGAGGGATGATGAAGATTTATGTTCTACTGCAGAATCTTCTTCAATCAGGAAGCGAAGTATGAGTGAAAGTAGCTACGTTGTTCCAGTTTCATGTCCTTCTTCATCAAATGGAAAACCTAATCATTCATTAAGGGATGAAGAAGCTGACATGGGAGGGATTCAAAGACAAGAGGTAAATTTTTATTCTAATAGCTTCAACATCTTAAATAACTGCTATGGTGAACTGTGGATCCAAACTCTTGATTAAAATTCCTATTATGAAATATTTTGCTGCAATTATGTTTGAATGCATTGTATTATATATTTTAAGCAGGATTCAGGTTCAGTGGTTTTGATACTGCAATAATGAGGCCAATGACCTTGAGTCAGGGTTCTTTGGAGTCATGTTCTCACACTCGAGGACCTGGGTCTTTGCATCTAGCTTTTGAGTTGGGTTTGGCTTTTGAGATACTGAAGAGAACTTGCATGATAGATCTCCATGATGCATGGATAAGATTCACGGTATTGAGCTACCTTGGCACTTGCATGATTTGGAAAATATTTCATATATGTTTGTGGCTTACAACATCTCATTTCGTTGATAGCTTTACAATTATGTTCCAATAGTGCCTTTTAAATCAACTGGACCAGACCAAAATAAGCTGCATCTAAATGTGCTCAACTGCATGGCCCCAACTCCTGAAACATATAGTATAAAAGGATGAGAATGGATCAGATGCTGCTTATCAATAGGGTTGCAACTCGGGAGGGTTGGGGCGGCTTGGCTTAATGCCAGATCAAGCCCTACCCTACTTCTCGCTTAGCATGCACACTCCCTGAGTGAAGCAGGGGAAAAGATTTCATTGCTCAACCAGAGCTTCAATTCAAAGTTTTGGAGTACATTGGGTTTTCAAAACCTCTATCAGGCTTAGGATATTTCCCACTTGCATTAAACCAAATCATTGGTCTAGGGTACAGTGAGCCCTAAAGTGACTTAAAAGTTTTTCTCTTATTTGGATATACATTAATTTAATATCAATTATATGAAATATATGAGACTTGGGATCATTTTGGGGACCTGGATTTTGGGCCAAGCCCAGTTTTTTGCCGCCCACCACAAAGCCTGGCAGAACTTCAGTTCGGGTATAAGATTTTCAATCTGCATCCTACCTGTATGGGGTCTGCATAACCAAGCCAAGAAACCAGTTTGGCTGAGGCTTGGCTCATGTAATATCTGCACAAATTGCGCCCTTACTTATTCCCTTGAAGGTTACCTGGACCTGCTGAGTTTGTGTCAGGTCCATTGCAGACTGTTTTGTTGCAGGTTTGGGTGTCCAATTACAGGCCTTCTTGTAATTGCTTCTTTGTTTTCATAAAGCTCTTTCCTGCCCCAATTCACATGCCATAGCCTCTTTTCTCATAGCGTCTCCTCAGATTATTGTCATTTTTCTATTAATGCTTTTAGATCATGATGCTTGAAATCAACAACAGTTCAAATTTAAAATTCAGTTTGCATCTATTGGAAGAAGTCATGATTCACTTGGATCCTAATAAAAAACCCCGCTGAAAACTGAATTTGGCAAGACACTCTGACTGAGTTGTTCCTTGTGTTCAATTAATATTGGAGTTTGCTTTATACCACCTCTATATATTGATTAGGATTTGATTTTATCATCACCATTTTATGCCGTTTCATCTAGGTGGAATTTGTTGAATGAATCCTGTTGCACAATTCTTTTCAATCTTGGTGCTGTTCTTGTCATTTTTAGGCGACATCTTTAATAAGCTAAAGTATTTTTATATCATTCTCAATGACCTCAACCATATTCTTTTTTACCCTTCTTGTATCCTTCTACTTGGATAAAACTCATTTCCCCTAACTGATGTAATTCCTGTTCTCTATTATAGTTGACCAAACCATCTAATTCTATTTTCCTTCATCTTATTACCTATTGATTTTACTTTGTTAATGACCTTGTGGACATTTTTCTTTCATTACAAAGTTTTCTTATGCAATTTCCTGCTTTTTGTATATACTTCTAGGACATCTCGTTCTGCTTTTTGATACATTTTTCCATCTTGTTCTATATTGATTTTATTTTGGAGACATTTGCAGATATAACTACATATTTTGTGTGAAATTTTAGATATGCATATATAATTTGAAAAAAATTCAACTAAATAATGAAGAACAAGAAGCTTGATGTAGAAGGAAATGGAGAAGGCTTTGTAAGAAAAAGGTAGACTGTATCAATGGGGAAGAGGAGAAGAAATTAGGAGGAAAGGAATAGAAGAAGGGAAGAACTTGAGAAGAAGAAGAGAATTAGAAAACAAGAAAACTAGAGAACTTGTATTTGATAATCAATGGAACTAAACCACATTTTCTCAACCGTAATATGTGTTACTCTATTTATGATGTGGTTGGATGATTCTGTTGGAAAGGAAAGGAAAGGTTCAAATGGAAAATTCCATTTCCCAAGGTTGATTTGACATATAATTACCATAACCACTATACTTTTTCTCACCGCTATGTGTAGTCTCAATCATTGTCTCCCTATATATTATAACCTCATTCACTTCATAGTTAATACCATCTTCTATATTGCTGACAATATTTCTATTCCTTTATGATTGTTTTCAATATATTCCATCTAATCGATCACCCCCTTACGGAAAATTGAGTTGTAGAGGAAAATCCTAATTTAAGTGTGTATAAAGAAAAACTCTTAAATAAAATTATAAAACAATAATTTGACCCATCCACCAAGTTAATCTATATTTTGATCACTTGTTACCCACATTAAATCTCACTTTATAACCAAATATAAAAATTCCAATTATGTATAAACTAAACTAAACTTTATTGACTACTGTGTGCCTTAGTAAGTGTTCCGTCATGTTTCACATCATTTGATTCTAAATTGACAAAGTTGTAGAAGATAGAATACCCAAGCTTCAGCTCTAATGTCAAATTGATGTAGAATGAGAGGCTTCGATGTAGAATGAGAAGATAAAGATTTCGAATAAAAAGAGGTGAACTCCCTCAATGGTGAAGAAAAGAAGAAATTAGGGGAAAAGAAATAAAAGAAGGGAAGAACTTAAGAAGAAGAAGAAGAGGAGAATTAGAGACAAGAAAACTGGAGAACTTGTATTCGATAATTAACTGAATTGTCCTATCCCTAATATGTTCTATTTTATATATGAAAAATTGATACTTTGTAGAAACCCAAATTTTGATGTGCAGAAATAGAACTTTAAAATAAAATAATAAAATAACAATCTGATCTAGTCATTAAGTTGATCTATATTTTGATCACTCGATGCATATATCAAACCTCAAATTAAATATCAAAATTTTAAATATGTATAAAATACTCAAGTTCTAATGATTTTCTATGCCTAAATAAGTGTTCAATCATGTTTTGCATTATGTGGTCACATTCCATCATAATCCATTAAAATTTCGATGTCAAACATTCCATCATAATCCATTAAAATTTCGATGTAAGCACTTAAATGTTTTTTAATTCGTAAAATAATCTTATGCCTCTACAGAAGGACAATGACTCTTGCATCCATCTTCATGAAGTTCTTAATCCCAAAATTGCACTGTGCAAGCTCATGTGCTTCTCCAGCTGGATTCAAATCATTGATTTGAAGGAATACACTTCTAGATGAAAGATAAAAACAAAAAAGATTGAAATTAAATGAATCCAACCCTCAAATCAGAAGATAAAAATTTACTGGTTCCCAATACAGTCGCACAAAAGTTTTGGGAGAGTAGTTCATGTATGGCTTTGACAATTCAATGGTAGAAATCATCATTACATGAATTCTGCTTATGCAAAATAAAACTTTAGAATGTTGCAGGAGTCCTGATGTATCATGACATAAGCCGCACAAGCAGCATTGGTATCCTGTTGGGGCTCATGTGAGATGGTCATCACATGATTAAAATTCTAAGTTTTTCTTGCCGATTTGACCTCTCCAAGTGATGAAAGTTGACCACCATGTGGAATGATTTACCTCTAGCACTTCACTTGGAAGGGGATTGCTTGCTAGCATTGTACATACTATCACCACACCCACTCAATGGTTCCTCTTCTCCAAGCCTATTGATTGCATCAATTGGATCACCTTTAATGTGGGAGTGGACGCATGAACACCCTTCTTGAGGGCTACTTCAACATACAGTGGGCTCCTTCATCCATGCTTGTCGATATTAGAGATTGTTTACTAGTCTTATACTTTCTAGGATTCATCAAGAGAGGAATTTTCACAAACGTAATTCCATGTGTGGGTCAACTTGTCTAATGTGTTGGTTTTTTGGTGCGGAATGTTTTGAGAGTTAGTTAAATTGATGATAGACTGGTCAAATACTCAACTTCCATTGTTTTGAGCTCCATTGTGGAATTCCAAGATGAGTCAATCTTCCACTCATGTAATTCAACTGAAATTTGGGAGGAATTCAAGAAGAAAGTAGTGGAATTCTCACAAAGAAGTTGATGTTATTCTAGTAGAGAATCTTTTGAGAGTAGAGTGATATTGGTGAGAAGGGACTTGTGGGAGGGAGTTGCCAAAGGCAAGTTGGAAGATATCAGCAGAAGAGGGGAGAGGTGGTGGAAGATAACAGAGAAACATAGCAGAGAAGGAAGAGGGGGTTGGGGGGTACTCTCTCTAGTCATCATCCACCAGTGGCAAGAATATCCAAAATCTTTGGTAGTTATGCCTGCCATCAGCTCATCCGATGAAGCAACCCCCAGTTTCATCAACAGCAATATTGTCAACTTAACCACTCCAACATAATCTCCCTCAAATCCTAGTAATCTCCGGTCCATTGTCTTATAGAAAACAGTTCATTCTTTTTATTCACTTGAGATTCTTATAAAAAGAATTGATTTGGATTTTTTCGTCCATGCTGATAAAGATGCAGCCTACAAACTATGGACCCTTAAAGAGTCTTCAGTGCATGCTCATGGTCTAAATATTATCTTTAGCTCATTGCTCAGATGATATGGTTGTTGGTCTGAATTTTTGAAACCGGTTTTTGCATCTGACCTTATTTTGTTGTTGGCAAAAAGTTGTTTCATTTATACGGCACTTGCACCGACTTGCACAGTATCTTCTTTTTACTCTGATGTTTTGTGCAGGAGGGAGCAGATGCAGATACCGATTTTAGTCTAAATTACATGAGGCCATGCAAGAGACCTGCTTAAGCTTTGAAAGGACCTGGTAGGCAATCTTTTATGGGATACTTTAAAGTGGATGACTCAGTTTTCCGCAGATTATATGTATTTATGAGATCCAGACTAATCATTATGTCCATTCAATTGGCAGTACCCTAAAAATGCTATGGATCTCTACTCAACAAATCTCCAGCAGAGCAAAATCGAATGCAGTAAAATAAAATATAATTAAGAATTAGGACAAACGTTTATTGGACTTTATTGACCATGCATTCACCCTTTCTGGAAAATCTTCTTGCTAAATGCGGGTTAGGGTCATCCATTCTGCATCGGTTTCAGTATGCAACCATCTGAGGTAAGCCTGCCTGTTGATTGGTTAGGATCTTGTAAAAGATATGCACATGTAATAAAAGAGTTGTATCTGAGGAAATAGAAATGTAAAATCATCCAAAATACTCTGAAGGTGTACATCACAGGTGCTACACAAAATAAGCTTTTCCTATTTCTTGTTTGAACGCAGTGTCATATCATGTTAAACTAAGGTAATGGCTGAAGCACCTAAACCATGTTTTTTATCCTCTGTTGTTAAGCTTATTTGTAACACATCCAATAGGATATGCATGTATACAAGCATCTATTTGCATTTGAATCTCTGTTGTATAATCTTTTGTGAAACCTATGCCTTCATGCCTAGTTTAGAAAGGGTTATGCCTTTTAGTGCTGTTTGAAGGGCATGAACTTGTGCTTGCAAATGTGTTTTCTTCTCAACAGCAAGAACCCTATTTGTAGCTTGTATAATGTGAGAGGCTAATAAACCAGCTCAAGGAAGAGACGGGGGGCGAAATGCAGCCCTCGATTCTTCTTGTGGGCCTGGTGATGCTGCTATCGTCTTACTCAGTGCTATTGGTGGATTTTTCAGCCAAGAGTCGCATTCTAGTATCAATATTCATGCTATGCTTTTGTCACTCTGAAATGTTTGGCAGATCAATAAGTTAAGCTACTTTGTATCTCACATGTTAAAATAGCTATGTTTATTAAGAACAATGTTTCTCAAAAGTAGGTAGTTTTTGTCAAAAAATTTTGCCTAATGCATATAGATAGCAACTTCGAAATGCTCCCAAACAATGGAACTGTACAAACTTGCATTTGCAGGCGTGGGTTAGTATTGCTTGCTTAGGAGCCTAGTTAGATGGCAACTTTTAAAATATTTATGAATTCTAACAGAATAACTTGCTTTTCAAAGCTATTAGTTTTGGCTAGTTTGTTTGGCTTGCAAAGATCTCTATTAAATCATGGTTACATTTTCATCGAAATAACTTTATTTTCAAAATAGATTTTACTTTCCTAATTTTGAAAGCCATTTGTTGGGAAATGATGTCATTTTTAATCCTCTCATATCCAGCATTTCTCTGGCTGCAATCCAATCTGATATGTCTATCGTCTTTTATCCACTTTCTATCTCTTATCTTGCACTCTTCAAAAACGTTTCAAACAAGGATGCATTAGATGTATAAAAACAAAAATCTAATGCATTATCTTAGGAAAACTGCAAAATAATGGCTTTTAAAACTGTCGCATCCGAATGCGAGTTTTTGCGAGCCTAGAAAAACTAGATATGAATATATATAGGGAAGAAAGAAGAAGAAAACACAAGAAATAGAAGGAAAAGATGCCAATTTCATAGAGCTGTTGGAGCATCGTAAGTTCTCACTTGTAAGAAACATGCGTTTACTGAAGTATCTTGCACTCATTTATTAGGCATCCCCTTCCCAAAGAAATCATGAAGGCTTGTCAATAGGAAGAACTTGGGCTTGCAAATGCAAAATGTGGAAAACAGGCCTGGTAAAAACGGAAAACACAATGAAGCCACAAAAGCGCAATGTTGTTGAACGGATATGAAAGATTAACCATTGGACATCACCAGCATACCTCAATCACCTGCGGGTTCCTGCATCCTAACATAAGATGCAGCGTACTCCTCCGTGAGGAGGGGGAACATCTGTTGGAAACTTACCTCCTAACCATTGTCATACTTTAGCAAGATTAGCTAAATATTTTTGTTAGTAATTTTAATTTGACCTCTAAGTCATCTATCCGTTAATGGAACTTGTGACCTAAGAGTTGATAACCAAGCTTTGAATTGTAATTTTTTTCCTTATATATATGCATATATATAATACAGTTGGGTGTGTATTCATCACCATGAGGGCCCTTCGTTGAGTAATCCATTGTGTTTTCGCCTTGCAAATGTAGCCATGGATGGTGCACGTGAAATTTTACTTGAGAGGATGGACCTGTAATTTTCATTTCAAAGAAAAGAAATGCTTGGTGAATAAGAGAAATGTAATGGTGGTCCAATTCTACTGTGTTGATTTCCAATTTTGGTGTACTGCTTGATATATACATAAATTTGGGGACATGGTCCATCCATAGAGGGGTACAACCTAATGGGTCTAGTCCATTCTTGAACGAGGAAATCCAAAACAGTAATGCCAATTGCCCCTTGGAAATTCCAAAGCCTAAGCAGAACTGACCCTAGAAAATTTGTTTGGATGCAAGGACAACTCGCTATGATAAGGACTAATGGGAGAGCGAGCAATTGAACCATGGAACAAGTTGTGGTAATGAGGTGAACCACGTTGGCACTTAGATGAAATTTGGTGGACCACAAAATCTAGCAAGTTGATGTGGATAATCTTCTTGCCCATTATGGCTAATGATCCTAAAAGATTATTCGTTAATGAAGTGGAAATTAAAAAAACTACTGAATAATCAATTAAAAATAATATAAACATAATTAAAATTGAGAGTTATTTGAAAATATGCTCCTGATGTTGGATGATAACGTACATTAATTTTTTAAAATTTTTCATAGATTTAGTTTAAAAGGAAAATAGATTTAGACGTGCTTTATTTTTTTTCTCATTAAACAACAACATAGTCTGATTTTGAAATTAGCACATTTAAGGTTATTCATAAAATAGATTTTGTAACTTTGCATAGGTGAATATTTATAAAATAGACCCTTTAACTTATAGACTATGGGCTTTTTTGATTCTGTTTGATTCTATTATAGCTTATGGGTTGATCACTGATAAGGAGCTGAAGTTGATAAGCAACTAAAGTAAAATAATAAAAAATTATTTGACATAGCTGAAACAAATGGCTTAAAATTATTAAGCCTATGTGATATAGTTGAAGCTGAATGGTAAAATAAAAAATAAAAGACCAAAATGCCCTTATAAGTCTTAGACTTAATAAATAAAATATTAATTAAAATAATATAACTAGAATGTTTGAATATATTAAAAAATATATTTCAAATTTTAATTTGACAAACAAATATATAAAATTAAAATACATAAATTTTATCTTTAAAAAGTATGTAGAATGTTTTCAATTTATTAAATGGACGAAACATAATTTTAATAAAAGGTAATTTAAATATTTATGAATTTTTAAAATTGCAAGACAACATCTCTAATAAAAAATAAAAATATATACAAGGGTATGTATTTCAGAAATTATAATATATGCAAAAGTATTTTACGAGTATAACAATTCGATAAGTCGAAAAGCACTCGAAGGGCTGCTTATGAATTATTATTAAAATAGGGAAATATGCTTCTTCTGTAAGCGTAATCAAAACATGTCTTAATTTATAAATTCTTTATTTTTAGAAAACAGGTCATGAGCCTCTAAAATAAGTTAAATAAAACAGGCTCTCTATTAACTAATGGAGTTTGACAAAGATTGATGGTTAGGATTTAAAATGCAAAGATAAAAAACTTAGATAGTCCAACAATTTTTTTTATTATAAATTAAACCCAGTAACTTTTATTGTTAAGCATGTAATCAAGAAGATGAATGGTTCATGTGATCATCTAATTAAGGAAAAATGATCACGTTTTCAAAATGCTTCATGCTTTAGTTTAAAAAATGAATTTCGAAAATCTAATTTATTAATGATATTTCGAATTATGTTTTTAGCTAAAATGTAAAAAAAAATATTATTTGGAAACTTAAATAGATCCAAAAGTTGATCTCAGTTGCAAGTTCATATGCGTCTGATAAAATTGTCTAACTGATTATGGTTTACTGAAGTTTCCAAATAATATGATTTTTTGCATCTTAATTAAACACCTAATGTTAAATATCATTAATAAATTGGATTCTTAAAATTTATTTTATAAGATAAAAAAATGAAGCATTTTTACAACAATATTTTCTTTACCCCAACTAAGATGCTTGCATCATTATGGTATTGGGGTCGTCAGACCCACCGGAGCCTGTATCACTGGTAAGAGTAGCATGCTTCCCAACACTCTCTCCACGTGGTTGCACATGCCACACACACAGATGCTAACGTGTGCTGCTTCATGTGGTAAACCGTAAGTCAGCCAAGAAAAAAGAAAATGAAAATCATCCTCTTGTTTTATTTACTTAGAAAATGATGTCCATGCAAACAATAGGTTTCTTTGATCAAGCTGGCTCGTGATTTCCAATATTCAGTGGACTACACTGTTTAAATCTTCCCAAATCATGAGTTGAAAAAAATAAATCGAATTAGAAGCCCTTGAAATCTCTTTTTTCCACTCTCTTTTAATTAATGTGGCATTTGGCTCACTCACTAATTCTATTTTTTCTTTCTTACAATCTATAATTCCAATTATTATTCTCAATTTTTCATTTAAAATTTTTATCTATTTTATCTTTTTGTTTATTTTATTTTCAA
>JAYJMB010076559.1:53695-67598 GCA_036873735.1 Pouteria campechiana
AATTAAAGTTG
Organism: Pouteria campechiana; assembly: GCA_036873735.1. NCBI lineage: Eukaryota > Viridiplantae > Streptophyta > Magnoliopsida > Ericales > Sapotaceae > Pouteria > Pouteria campechiana. The sequence goes on from JAYJMB010076559.1 coordinate 53,707, forward strand.
GGTTATTAAAGCTGTCCATATATATTTTTTAATTACTTAGTGATCATTAATTGTTTCTAGTTTTTACAAAGTGATCATTAATTGTTTCTAGTTTTTAAATTGACAACGTGTTTGGTGATTGCAACCGAAAAATCATCGTCATTTACCTAATAATTTTTGTTTACAGTATTTTTGAAAGTATAATATATATAGTATATTGTTTTGTTGTGAGAATAAATATTTAAAGCTATAAGCTTTCTTATTATAAAAGTAAAGAAGAGGGGGGAAAAGGAGGAGAAATAAGATAGCAACCATTGAAAATTTTGGTTATAAATTTTAAAAATAAAATGATTTTTAGAATTATCATGCTATAATATTCCAACATAATAAAACTATCATGATTTTTATGTAACCAAATATTTATATTCTAAAATGCTGTAACATATCTAATTCTAATTTTTTTGAGCCATGTCCTCAATTAAACCATGGGTCTCTTTCTAGTTCCATCCTGTTTTTTGTTGGGGACTTTTTCCGTGTATTAGCAATTAAATATTTTTTCCACTTTTTTGAAGAACCTAAATACTGAGGCTCCTGTGGGGTGAAAAGATGTTATTTTGGTGTGAAAATAATGTTGCTTAGATAATAGAACAAACACTAAATAACGTAATAATTTAGGTGGATGGAAGTAAAAAGTAAAATAAATGCCCGCACCCATTGTGAGAAGTGCCCATAATCATTTGCCACCTTGGATGAACCTCATTTATTTATTTTCATGTCTTATACATTTTCAATCGCCTCCCACTAAGTTTTGGTGGACCACATTTTTAAATATCCAAGATCTTGCATAGTTGATCCAAAGTATATAATAAAACAAAACCCAAGCTTGACTTTGAAGCCAGGTTGCATGGACCACATTAACACTTCCTCGAACAAGCCTACCTGGAATAATTGACTAAGCACATTCTCTACTGTGCTTATTCCACAAAAGCTTTAGATATTAAGGTGAGAGGAAATATCTCATAAATTAAGCAACTAATTAAGATAAACTAATTAACACCCATCTGCGTGGCTTAAAGGCTTTAATCATCACAAGTCTTGGAACATTGTATTTTCATGTCTATGTAAATTGATATTATATATATGAACCCGATATTTAATTTATAATTACAATATGATGGGGCAACATCTGTTGGCGACGGTGCAACTATTGTCTTGGAACCTTCCAAGTTCCAACCCCAGAGATGGCAGCAACTCACTAGTGCCAACCAACAACCAGACCATAACCGTATATATAAGCCATTTGCCCCATCTAATACCTTATGAAAGTCTGCGGCCCAGAGGGGAAAAATCAGTACGCTAGACTCCACTAACTTTTCATGCAACTCCTAGTCCTTTAACACAAGTATGGAAAATAACTACAGAACATCGACCGTCCATATTGTCGACATAAACTTGAATTAATGCCACCCAATTTACATGTGTTTTATCAAATTCAATCCTTTAGATATAAGCTCCAATTTCTTCATATAATGATCTCTGCACTTTCTGGTCCAAGGTGATGGTAGCTAGCTTTTACGCGTGGATGAAGAGCACATGGTGAGTGCAGGACTAACCGTCCTTTCAGATTTCTCCGTTTGCCTTTCATGCTCCGTAATGCCCGGAACCTCAAAAACGTCAGCTGATTTTGGGCATTGGACTCGCTATCACCAACCCCACCTCGGGGTTGATCGGTTACCTGTAATAAGATAGATTTACATGGATTTTTGTGAAAAGTCCATTTTGCAAGGCTTGATTTGATAAGTATTTGTTATAATAATATTACTTTTTTTTGTTATTACCTGTATCTCCATTTATTATCTACTTATTTATTTTAAATTTCTTCACTTTATATTGATATATCCCTATATTGCTTACATGATTTTTCATTACAGTCCCAACCACATCCTTTTACATACATCCAATTGCTGGATACACCCAATTGCAGCAACAACCAAGTGGAGAAATTAAGATCTGCTATTCATGGTGTCGTTACAAAGTAACACAATAATTGTTGGGTGGGTCCAATGCATTTAATTTGGCACTATCTGGATAAGGGACATCACATTTATCAATGTGTAATAACTCTAGCCTTTTTCCATTACAATTAATCTGCGTTTTCTATTAATATTGACCTCTTATTATTCTAAAAACATTATATATTTTAATTTTATCTGTTTTTTTAATTAAGTGACATCATTTACCACGAGATTTGAAACCTTCCCTCTTCACCTCGATCCAAACACTGACCTATACGAAAATTTGAAGTTGAAAGGGACAAACAGAAGACTTTAGTTGCCTGGAGTCAGGGCAAGGCTTTTCTCCCTTGCGTGTGTGTGCTGGCCTCACATGCCCAATGAAAATGGAACCAGCAGTCAATGTGGCCCACCTTTTCCGTATTCCATAAGAAATAAAAATAAAAGAAGAAAAGGACCTTTTCCATGGAATAAGCAGCTAGCATATTCTCACCAAAAGCGCCGGACCAATTGCCAGTTGGTCTGATCCGTTAGAATATATTTCGGGACATCAATTGTCTATTTATGGTTCTGAAAAGTAAATCAATGGTTCAGATTGACACATAACTGTGTCGAATAAGTTGAGGGGATGCATCCATCCGCACATTCATCTTTTGGGACCTATATCACTCGGGCAAAGAATTATTTGATGCTCTAGCCCTTGTTTTTAAGTCGTCCAGCACAAGAACATGTGAACAATAGAGCATTCTAGGTTCACTGAAAGAATAAATAACACTCTTTTTTTAAAATCATTTTTTACATTTTAATTATTATTTTTACTTTTAATCATTTAACTATATATACATATTACTTTTGAATTATTTATTTCTGACAATTCAATTATTTCTTTACTTTTTAAACTGCATTCTATTGATTATACTATTTTATATTTTCTGTATGCTGAAATCCAACACTCTTTTTCACCTAACCAAATTCACTCTACACTTAATCACTGACATTTAGCTTTTTAATTTCTTTCTCCTTAACTATCATTTTTACTGCATCTTAATAATTATTTTAGGTTGAAAGATGATGATGCCTTGGTATATGACTGTCAATTCATTAATTTCTAAACAAAATAAAAATAACCTCATAAAATTATATTTTACTATAAAATATAAAATGAGCGTGATTGTGTAATAATCTCCAATAACGGAATGAAAATCAGGAATTTCTTTCCTATTGCTAGTGTAAATGCTATAATGGGATGGACAAATCCAATTCTATAGTTATAATGTCACATTTATCAATCTCTAATAACTAACTCTAATGTTTTTACATTATGATCTCCTCAACTTCCATTTTAACTCCATCTTGATAATTGTTTGGGTTGTTTTTAAACGGAATACTGATATAACTCTCAAAAAGATCCCACCTATAATCTTACAAAACTGTAAAAGAGTCAGAGGGCACCACGGGTGATCCCAACATAAACACTCCAATGCTTAAATCAATAAATGAGATTTTTAGAGGGATGGGTATTAGCTAGAGCTTGTGTTTTAGTGGGAGTATACCTGGTCCTTTTATACTTGAGCATGGGCGGTAGCCGGGATGTGTAAGTAACTTGTACGTAAGAGAGATGCAAACTTATTCCTAGAGGAGGACTCCAAGAAAACATGTCTCTCACAATCTAGTATTCTCAAGGTTGTGTAATAGACACCCCCATTAGCATAAGAGTCTGACGTGACATGTTGCTAGCTGAATAACTGGTTATCTATATTAAAGTTTCCTAACACCAATTTCCCCTTAAGAACATGTACATTGCACTTTGAGCATTTTTTTTTTTGTTTCTAAACCACTTAGGTCGTTGCATCATTTCCTAATGCGGTGCATGGGGTTAATCCCTTGGTAATCACCACAGTAAATGAATGCATTAATGTTAACCTTCGAGTCTACTTCCTAACACCTCATCTTCTATAAATGAGGATCTCTTCTCTGCTTATTCATATCTCTAAGGGGCTGCTTAGTATGGATCCTGCAAGCCCTTCTATCGAGCCAGCCTCGCATGAGAAAATTAACCCCATTGAACTAGTCCAACATGAGGAAGTCAATCCAAGGAGCGCGGGCACCAATTCCCAGTTGCCTGTGCAGATCCAAATTCTTTTTGAAGAGATCAAGCAGCTGGATGCAGAACTGAAGTCTGTTAAGTGACCTCTCCAAACAACTGATCGGCATTTGGCCCAGCACACCATCAGTCACCTACAGTCTCTAGAATGCATTCAATCTTTGGAGGCGGGACTGGCAGCTGCTCATTAGCAGATAGAGGAGTTGGAGGCAGTTGTGGATGCTGTGGCTGGGTAGATAGAGCCTTTGTTCTTTTTGTTCTCTACTATACTGACATAATGAATCCTCTATAATAATATTATTGTTTTGCTCGATTTTTTATTTTCTCAGCACCTTTTTCCCTCCGAAGTTTGCACCTTTAGAGGACAGTGAATTCGTTAAGATGCTTTAGATATAAACATATATATATATATGTGTGTGTGTGTGTGTGTGTGTGTGTGTTTATTTTTTTTATTTTAGAGCAAATTCACTGCTTACAAAAATAGGGCTATGATGCTTCCGCTTTCACTCTCATATGGCAGATCTATCCAAAAAGTCTTTCGTGATGGATCGGGAGACAATCTAACGCTTTCGCTTTCTTTTTCCATCTGTCTTGTCGATCTACTTTTCAATCCTGTCACGCCTATTCAAGCGGCTCCGCTCGAACATTTTATTTCAGCGGATCCAGAATTTTGTGTTTCTAGCGCCTTTGAGCGGGCTTTTTGTTAATTTTTGAATTCTGATGCTAATCATTTTGTGGCAGCTTTATTCGTACTGATGTGACCCTTTGACCCTTCTATTCTCTCATATGTATGAGGTTTAAATGCATGGGATATGAAAACACCTGATTTTTATTTTTCACGAGGCTCCAGGCTATCATTTCTCTAGTTTTATACAAAATCCTAGACGGATTCATTGAGAGACATTTTTAAGATGTCGCCGCGGATACAGATAATCACTCCTCGCTTTTGGTGTCTTCTCTGCCTCTTCCATTCTCGAGCTATCATTATTCTCTTCTTCTCCTTTAGTAACCCATTCTCGTCTTTCATTTTCATTTGTCTTGTTTGTCTTCCTCATGGCTATCAAGAGGTCTCATCCACGTTTATTGGATAATGTCGTAAAGGCGTTTTGGCTCTACCCTTTGTTTGAGGGTATGAGTTGGGTGTTTCTTGAACCCATTGCACTATCATGGCATTCTAGTGAAAATCTAATCCCTATTTCTTTAGGATCTATTTGGGTGGGTTTCCATCTTAATCAAACTCATTTTCATCTGCACTCTTTTATTTGGCTACAAAATTTCTCTGGGTCAGTTGGTTCCTAATAGTTGGCGCTATATCTTATCATTTTGCCCCAGGATTCACCATCTCCAGGAGATTCCAATTTTTACCCTTCCAATATTTTTCATCATTTTCACCTTGAACAAGGCTTCTCATTCACCTTGCTATTTTTATCTTATCCCTCGCGCCCCTTGGCGGAAGCTATTCAACTGAATCGCTGACCTAGATGATGACTGGAACAACCATTAGGCCTGGGTCAAGGTTATGAGGGATTTTCCTTTTCTAGCGGTTTGGACTACTAGTCCGGTCTGTCTGTCAATTTCCTTTTCTCCCTTGGAATGATATAGTTTATACATTCTGATGCATAGGTTGGTGTCTATAGGGGATGGGTTATCGGTAGACGCTATGTCTTTCACTGATTACTATTGCCAAGCAGATTTTTCGTATGGTTTCTTAGGTCAGGAGGTCACCACTCTTGATCCTCTTCTTTCTTTGTCTACTTTGCTCCTAAACTTGAGCTCTGTGATAGAGCAAGAGTCTGATCTTTTTCCTTACTTTCGTATTGGTCCTCTCTAGGCGTAGGTTTTTGCTCTTATGCATGCTCTCACAACCGGTCAAACAATTTTGCTCTTGCTGTTGAGAGTTAAGATGGTTGCCTAGATGCAAAGGCGTAGGCTTTGGCTAGTGCTCCTTCCTCTTCTTCTCCCGTGTCATCAAGGGAGGGGCCCGTTGTCCTAGAACCTCAACCGGAATCGATTAAGGAGTCTTAATCCCCGCGAACCAGTCCAATTAATGTTTCCTCCCATCAAAGTGCCTCTCAATCATCCTCAACTTCTTCCTTTGATATATGAAAGCTAACAACGTAACAAATGCAAAAAAGTTCAAGTACAAGATAGTAATCGTCTGCAAACAAACCGCGACAAATATTTGCTACGTTCCAAAGGAGCTGAACTAATGAAAATCACGAAAAAAGAAGAAAAACAAAATAAAAGGTTTAGAGACAAGAAACAAAGAAGGTTGCTTTAGATGCTTCCAAGAACAAAAAGCAATAAGAGACCAACACGGCTTCGAAGATGCACTACAACAAATTCACGTTGTCTATCAACCTTAATGAGAAAATTTCAACAGGCAAATGCAAAATAAGAAGTTAAAGATGAAGCCATGGTCAAAGAACATAAAGTTATTAGAGAAACTCGAGATATCTACATTGACCAAAGAAAACTTGTTTAAGATGAATAAAGAAGAAGATGCTTCATCAAATACTCAGACAAAGGAAGAAAGAAGATATTGCTGCTCAGGTCATCATGCGTGAAGAAGAGAAAACTTTTTCTAATCTACAAAAATTAAAATATTGGATTAGTCTAATGACAGAATGGCAATATGAATAAAGAAGGGAGTGCAACTTCAGTTGAGACAAGAAAAACAAATCAAGATTGAAGAACCAAGGAAATTGCAAAAACAAACCCCTTCTGTTGCTTGAAGTGTGTAGAGCAGTTGAAGATCTTCACCTTGTTTGCAGATCAAAGATCATCTGTTACGACAGATAAAGTTCAGCCAAAGCAGAAGATGATGTAGAAACTACACAGTGGGCATAGACGAAGCTGAGAACAGACAAAGTGCTGCTTGGATCGAAATGGGCTTCAACAGACAAATGTACGATCATCTACAACTTACAATAGACAAATGGGACATGCAAAGTATTCTATCCAGGATAAAGTAGAACATAATTCGTCTATTGCTTACATCAAAAGAACGCCACATTTCCTTTGTTCGAGCAACTTAATGTAAGTTTCGTTTGGCACCTTCAACAGACAATAATGAACAAAAAAAAAATCACACTTCGTCTATTAGTGCAAAACTAAGCGAACTTTGTTTGCCACCTCCAACAAACAATGAAAAATAAAGGAAAAATATTCCACAATCGACCAGCCCAACTCGTTAGCACCACCCAGAGTTAGCCTGTTATATACGACAGAAAAACCACATACATGAAGGATCGATCAATAGACAAATCTCCTAGAGAAATTTTGACAGATACAGAAGAGTTTGTCTATCAGTCAGTTCAACTTCATCTGCGCCATTCAAAGTTCGTTGCTACTTGTAACAAATAAAATCATTCTTATGAAAGTTTAACTAATAGACAAACCTATGAAGAATTCATCAATAACTTATAGCAGACAAAGGGAGACCATGATTTGTTAAAGAAAAATTGATTTATGTGACTAAGCATACAAATGACATCTGCACTCGAGCCGTCATTATATAGACTTATACTAGTCACCATTTTTGGCAAATAAGTGATGCTACAAGTTATTTTAAAGCTATGATGAGTCAAACGGGGATCACCTTTTAACACAGCTCATCCTCCTCTCTGAACGGCAATGCAGCAGCTCAAGACAAATCAAAAAGACCTGGACTTTAACCGTAGAAAATTCAAACGGTCTTATTCATTCAATGTTATTCTCGTTTCTGCATTGAACAAAACTCATCTTCTCCAACAGTCAAAAGTATGAAGAAGCTAGTTAAGGAGAAAAGGTGGGATGATTTGATGGTGGTGAAGGAATACTTTTCAAATGAGCTAAACCTTATACAAATCCTTCCACCCATGGCCATTAGTTTAACCTTCAGTTATCTTTAATGAGCTTTAACCTTCAAATCATTATAGTTATTATCTCTACATTCTAGGAAGAATTTTTTGCATGACTAGAGCTATAAAATATTTCATCTTCCCCTGTGCTTCATTGTAACACTTTGTAAAGTGTCAGTTTCCTGGTAAACTTCAAACCAGAGAGTTGTTGGTGAGCTCTAAAAAACCAACAAGTTTGCTAGTGATCTTTGAAACTAGTAAGTTTGTGGTGAGCTCATGAAAGTTACGTTATAGTAAGTTTGTTGTGAGCTCGAGAGATCCTCATTTATAGAAGACGAGGCGTTAGGTAGCAGACTTGAAGTGTCACATTAATGCCTTCATTTACTGTGAGGGTTACTAAGGGATTAACTCCATGCACTGCATCAGGAAACGATGCAATGGCCCAGGTGGTTCAAAAAATAAAAAGCTTAAAGCACATTGCATGTCTTCTTAAGGGGGACCTAGTGTTAAAGACTCTAACACAGATACCTAGTTATCTAGTTGGCAACGTGTCACGTTAGACTCTTATGCTAATAGGGGTATCTATTACGCAGCCTTGAGAATATAGGACTGTGAGAGACATGTTTTTATGGAGTCCTCCTCTAGGAATAAGTCCACACCTCTCTTGCATGCAAGTTATATAAACATCTCGGCTACTACCCATGCTCAAGTATAAAAGGATGACATATACACCCTCGTAAAACACAAGCTCTAGCTAATACCAATCCCCTCTAAAAATCTCATTTATTGACTTGAGTATCGGAGTATTTACACCAGGTTCACCCCGACGCCCTTGGACTCTTTTCCAGTTTTGCAAGATCATAAACGAAATCTTTTCGAGAGCCACATCAACATTCCGTTTAGGGACAACCCAAACAATAATTAATTTAGTTTAAAAGATATTGAAGATGCATTTAAATGTTTGATTTTCTATGCATTAATTTCAAATTACATTAAAAATAAACTCATAGAATTAGATTTTAAGTGGAAGAAATATACACAACAACCCTAACACAAACAGCAGAAAGAAATCTATTTATGACCAATAAATGAGTTGAAAACTTAATTATGTAGGTTATTAATAAGATATAAATAACTTAAAAGCTCATGGTATTAACTAAATAACAATAAAAAAGCATTAATTAGGTGCATAGCAGCACTATTTTTTATTTTATTAATTTGAACTTCCAACACAACTGTTGGTAGCAATTCTTATAACATTATCAATAATATCATTAATTACTTATTTTAAATAATGTTTCTATTAAAATAAGTCATTGATGATATTATGGATAATGTCAAAAGAATTTATTTCTTTAATAGAAAAGTAAAGACAATGATTAAAAATATTTATGATTAAAAATATAAATAATAATTAAAAAATAAAATCGTTCAACCTAATTGAAAAGGTGAAGGCAACATCATCCAAGGATGTTAGGTAAAAGTTGAAAATCTTCAAGTTTCAAGTGATTTATGGAACAAGTGCCCCACCTGCTACTCTTTTCAAAACATGTGAGGTCACCTTATAATTAAATGCAGACTTCATATAAGAAGATTAGATACGCCAACTTGGTTATTTTGAGTGGTCCAACGAGACCTATTTGCATTTCAAAATTTGAATGTGGAAGGAAGTGCCTGATTTTGTGGAAAGAAGTGCTGAATTTCAATAATATAAGTGGACCTTCTAGAAATTTCAATTGGAATTTCATTTTATATCTGTGATTCTGCCGGGAGTGTTGAAACTGCCACTTCCCTACGAGAGCAGTGAAAAGAAAGTCAAGATTTTCGACTTCATATTCAATGAACCTTTGCTTTTTATTATTCTTTTTTTTAATGTTTTTTTTGGGATTCTTGAAGCCAAGCAGACCGTTGCACTGGGGGCTCCAAGTCAATAGTTTTTGCAGTATTCAATCAATGATATTGAATTGATGGCAAACATATAGACGTATTAATTCTAATTTCTACGGTTGTATGTGAAATTTCAGTTTTAAGTCCAATGTCTTCTTGGGTGTTTTTATCTTTAGTCATTCATCAGAAGTGGGCCAATCTGATCACACTCTTGCCTTGCCAGTGCTAAAAATTTGTAACTTGTGATAGTTGATTTTGCTTAATTTTAATCAATTACTTGTCCAACTTTGGGAACAGTAGGCATGTATATTTTTGTCCTGAATATTAGGAGGTTTGGGTGATATGGTGGAAGACTCGTTCGGAAATTGGTTGACATAGTGAATTGAGATTAATTCACTACAACAATAATGACTTTCCACAGCCACTAAAAAGGCTACACAAAATCAATTTTCCGTTGCATAAAGTCAAAAGCAACAAAAAAAAGCCTACCCACCGGCTGCATAAACACGAATGCAGTCATTTTTGGCTCATATGCAGCCACATTGAAACAGCTGCATATAGTCATTTGCAGCCCGATTGGTGGGCTGCATTTGGCCGTTTGTAGCAAGAAGAAAGGACTGCATTTGCCTATTTGTCATAGAAGAAACAATTGCATACAGTTATTCCAAAAAAAATGGCTGCACAGAACCTTATGCATCTGGAATAAATGGCTTCATTTGGTCATTTGCAGCCCCAAAAAATCGACTGCATATAACATTATGCAACCATTTTTTGGCTACATATAAGGTTAGGCAACCACATTTTTTGCCTACATAATTTGTTTTAATTTATAATATTATGTCGCATTTTTAAAAAATGTAAGAATAAAAGATGCTACAAATAATACAGTTGATTGCTTGCATATTAAATTTTGCAATTACAATTATAATGTCATAAATCAAATGCACAAATTAAACATTGCTTGAGTCAATAAACAATTTTTGATGAGTAGCAAATTTATTGTATGACCTTTAATGAAGGTCACTCACGTATTGAGGCCTCTAATAAAAAGATAAGTTGTCATGAATAACATGTTAAGGCCTTCATGTGCTCATTTCTCCTAATGAGTTGTGTGAAGGGGAATTGCTTAACAGGCTTATTTCTACTCCAACCTTTCATGTGTGCCATACAATTCATCCAAATGATTTACGGGCCACACTTTCCTCCCATGATGCTTCATCCACCTCTATGAAATTTGTCTCCCTTCATTCCATTCAATCATCAGGACTACATTGATTCTTTCATTTTCGAGACCACCGCTGAATGTTGCAAATCTAACATTCAATGAACTGTGAATGTTTATTGAAATTTGCTAGCCATAACTACTAATTTGGTGTGGCTAGTGAATGTCACTCTGTAGTTGGTCCCTCAATAGCCTAATGCCTTCTCCTTTTGCATTAGTTTCACAAGTGCACTCACATAACTGAAGGAGAATATTAAACCTGAAATAAGTCCCCTTTTCTCCACGTGCTTTATCGATAATCTTAATCTCTCCACCCATCACATGTACTTAGGAAGTAATTTGAAATGACTAAGTGCAGATACGACAGGCAACAACATGCTAAAAGGTGAAGTTGAATTAAGATGCTCACATTATATGGTTCTTTGAGCTTTCCTTTTTACTATACATTGTACCTCACTTCTAATAAAGCATGCTAATTTGCAAAAATGTCTATGTTATTAGGTGATCCATTTGATTGCAAGTGCAACTACAAACTAGGAAGCATGCCTATCAAAGCCCTCAGGAATGATCAAAATCATCCTGGTAAAGATGCAGAAACTACATGCCGAGCCCCAAGCCTGTTCCTTCATGATTTTCAAAATTGGATTCTTTGACTTATATATAGTTCTCAAATACAAAATCCCACTTCTTCTTTGGGATTATATTACCAATGTCATCAACCTCAAACACAAACTGATAGAATTTGGATTCCACTGAACATGAACAATTGAATTAAAATTATTATAAGCTTTTTCTTTCTTGAAAATCATATAAAACACCTGTTGCCATAAGCTGTGAAATCGGCCTTGATGATTGGTAGCAAGAGCACGGGCTCTTGACTCTTGGTTCCTTGGCCCAAACATGTAGCACAATACGCCCCTTTGTTGTGAATTTCACAAAATTTCACAATAATCTTTTTTAAGGCTTTGGTAATTATTCTCATCCAAAGTGAGATTGATCCATACTTCAAAATAGACCTAAAAATTATAAAGAAATTGTTGCCGACAACCCATTTCCATGTACAATTGTATTTGCTTGTGTAAATATATGCACTTGTAAAGAGGAAAATTTGGAAGGAAAAAAAATAAAACCCAAACACAACAAACATCCAAGTCCAAAAAATTCATCAATGGAAGTGCTTCACATGATGGAAAGAATTCAAATTTAGTTAACCAAAACTATAAAAGCTCACCACTCTATGAAGTGTAGGCTCAAGAATCGACACCAACAACTGCTCCAGCAACTAAATCCACATGACTTCCCTCCCAACACTACAATAAAATTCAAAAACAAAATTAAATAAATAAAATTCAATAAGAAAGAAAAGCAAAAAGACAACTTGAAGCTAATATCTAGAAAGGAACCGCACTCACCTCTCGAGCGTGGACTGCTTCCTTTCTCGAGGTGGGAAATCTTCCCCATGGCCTTCCTCTCTGTCAAAGATCCTCCTTTTGAGTGTCATTGAAGCACTTCAGCTGAAAGGACCCAACAACCCAAGCAGAGCAAGAGAGAAAGATAAGATTTTCAGAGAGAGAGAGAGAGAGAGAGAGAGGGGGGGGGGGGGATGAAAGGGGTAAGACAAGGGAAAATTAAAATGCCTAGCATTGCCATAAAGCTCTATAGTGTCTTCTTCAAATTCCTCCTCAAACACAGGCTCTAATCCCGCTTCCAGGCGCCCTTGGATGAGAACTGCACCTCCTCCACCAATCCCTGTGGCATCACATCCCATAGAATGGCAAGGGAGCATTGGAAGAGGTCAATGGCCGGTGTTCGAATGAGACTCTTCTAGCGGGCAAGCATGAACCTTGAGGAGTTGTCGACTTCTATCTTTGCAATTTAGGAGGTAGGGGTGGGAGACTTTTTTTCAGGTGCGTTAGGTGGGAGATGGGTTTTGGGGCTTTTCGTTTTTAAATGTCAATATTTGCTTTTAGGAGAAATTGTGTCGGACGGGTAGAGGGAGCGAAATTTGAATTTAGGCTTTTAGCTTTAGGTTTTCTTTTTTATTTTTTTACTTTTAATGAGTAAATATTTTGATAGTTATCCATTTACAAATTAGCAAAATAATTATCTATGTTGTCCAATTATTAAAAAATATAATTAGAAATATTTTATTTATCAAATTAAGAGAAAATTTTAGACCTCTTTTATTAAATAAAGGCAAAACTAAGATTGAATTACCATTCATTAAATTGAATAATAAGGAATGAACAAGAATGAAAAAATAAAATAATGAACCTAACTCAGCCAACTATGTTTAGCATTATTACATATTAAAAATTAGTTTTCAATTTATCCATTATTTCTCTATTTGTTAAGGAAATCATTTATATGACATATATGTCTAGCTAGACACCTTTGATAAATTAATTATATGATTATATATAATTAATAAAGAAAAATCCATATGCTTTTATCTAATTCAAATTAATAAAAAATTTAGTTAGTGTTTGGGAAATTCCCAAACGGTATGCTGATGAAGCTTTCGAGATCTCCCCTCCTCAATCCTGCAAGACCAGAACACGATGCCGGGGGTGTTCCCGGCGTGAACACTCCGACACTCAAGTTAGTATACAGGACTGTTAGGAAGAGGATGGAATGAGGACGAGTCAGTTCGGTTTGAGGATGCATATTTGGTCCGTATTTATAGATGAGCGAGGGGTGCAGTCTGGAGTCTTGCGATTTGGTACGCAGGGCGAATTAGGAAGTTCACTTAGAGGAGGGATCCTCGGAATGTATATCCTGTCTTTCGGATTTAGCGGGATTTGGGGGAGGTCCCCAGAAAGGATAATACTCTGACGTGGCGAGTT
>JAYJMB010076560.1:0-17003 GCA_036873735.1 Pouteria campechiana
CAGTTGCAGAGTATGATGCTCAGTTTCGCTCTCTCTCCCGGTTTGTTGCTTGGACAGATATGGACCCAAGGGAGACTACCAGAAAATTTTGTGATGGTTTGAGGCCATCCATTAGAGGCAAGTTATCTGTGCTTGATTTAGGTGATTATGCTGATATTTTGGATCGAGCATGTTGGGCAGAACATGATGAGATGGAATGGGCTAGAAAGCAAGATAAAAAGAGGGGGCTTAATACTTTGAAAGGAGTTATACTAATGCTTGCCTGATAACTATTATTATGCAAACTCTGCCAATGGTAGACAATGATCCCAAGAACCTTCAAAATTTAAGAGCAAGCATTTAACATGTGTTTTAGGATCTAAATTGTCCTCTCAGATTGACCGTCATTCTGTGGATGGTAAGCTGAGCTTAGGTGTAATTTAGTTCCTATTGTCTTCTGCATACTTTTCTAGAATTCTAAGACAAACCTGAGATCTCTATCTGATAGAATAGAGATAGGCACACCATGTAGTCTAACAATTTCTTGTATATATAACTCTATCATTTGATCTGAATTGGAGGTCATTCGATATGGCAAGAAATGGGCTAACTTAGTAAGTTGATCTACAATTACCCAGATCACATCACAATGTGTCTAAGTATGAGGTAAGGTAGTTACAAAATCCATACTGATGAGTTCCCATTTCCACTTTGGAACCTCTAGAGGTTGCTATAAACCCGTTGGCCTCTAGTGATCTATCTTATCTGAGCCACATATTGAGTAGTTTCTCTTTTCATATTGTTCCACCAAAAACTTTCCTTAAGGTCCCTATACATCTTAGTACTACCTAGATGTATGGAGAACCATGAATAGTGTGCCTCCTCTAAGATCTATCTTCAAAGACTATCCATACTAGGCACCACCAATTTCTTACAGAGCAATAGAGTATCATTAGGCCTATAATCAAATTCAGTTAGCTCTCCTTGATCTAGTTTGTCACAAACCTCTCAAACAAATGAACCCTGCTTTTGAGATGCCTTAATCTGATCAATGAGTGTCGGCTTAATCTGAAAAGCACATAATGTTGGAGGTAATAACTCAAGTCACAACTTTTCCATCTCATGGATCAACCAAATTGGATCTATGATTAGAGCTGCTATTGTACGGGGCTTATAACTCAGAGCATCTGCCATAATATTAGCTTTTGATAAGAAAATTTTATTCACTTTTATTCTATCCTTTTAATTGATCTTTGGTTTGTTCTTGAGTTATTTCTAATTGATTATTATGTTTTTATTTGTGTTTGTTAATAGGTATGCTATTCACTACAAATTATACAACATGCATAGGACATCAAACAATATAGTGATAAATGAGTATCGTATCCATAGGGATTGGGTATTCTAATTACTCACTTGCTATCACTATGAATAGTTCTAACTTCATCTTGATGACCAAGAGATAAATAATTGAATAAAAATAAAATATATAGCTTTGAATAGAATAAATTAAGGTATGAAAACTCTAAAGGATTGGTTTCATTTACGATTCAATCTTGGTGTTCTCAATGTATTACCGATTGATCATTGTATTGGTTTACAAATCGAGAATGCAATAACACTCAACTCCCTCTCCTGAGTGCTAAGTCAAGTATCTATTCCCAATATTCTAATTTCAATATCTCTATAAAAATTAGAATATCAAGAATGCTTTAAGATCTCAGATTCTTTGGAATGATTTCATAAAGCTTAGAAACTCTCTTGAGTCATTTATGAATTTATGTTGTGATACCTAAATCCTATTTGGGTTACCTCTCTTGAGTGTCAAACCCTAAATACATGATCATTCAATACATGGCCAATCAATTGAAGGCATTAAATACCAAATATTATAAATAAATCAATTGCATGAACAATCAAGGAAATCATTGATTAATCCATGAAATCTACATAAAATTCATCTTCCCTCTAGAATGGGAAGATTAGTTACTCATGATGGAGCATAAATCAATTAAATAATCATTCAACAACATTAGAGTTTAAATCCCCAAAATAAAATCAAAGATACAAAGAAAGAAAGGAATTGAAATAAAGAAATATTAAGATTTTCCCCTTGCAGCATAACTTCCAATCCTTGAATCTGCTCTTGCTCTTGATCTTCAAAACCCCCAATCTTCTTCTCTTCCAAAGTCCTCAAAGCTCCTAAAAACCCTAGCCAAAGACATTTAAAAAACTCTTATGAAGGAACCCCCAAAAGCTACCCCAAAACCAGGTTTTATAAAGCAAAATTGGGGAGTAAAAGTTTTGCAACAAAATTCATGAGCACCAACATGGTGATGCCAAAATTGCTGGTTGTTGAATAGTGTTTTTGATTGGTTTGGGTGCCACAGTGCTGAATTTTCTTCCCACTTTCCTACTTCTTTTGCTTGCACTCTTTCTTCCATCTTTGAGTTGCACTTTTTGTCCTTGATTTAGCTTCATTTCTCCTCCATCCATGGCACCTATAAAAACATATAGAAATAAATGAACAACTTATAAATTCTCAAGGATTAACAAATAAATAAGCTTGTTCAATAATAGATATAAGTGAATATAATCCAATTATCATATGCAAGTGCAAGACAAATGAAGAAATCAATGAGGAAAAAGGAGTGATATAATGGAGTTGAACTAGAAGATCAACTAACTAAAAATGGAAGCAAGCCTTAGTGCTTTCAATGACTTGATGTAATAGACAGCATCTGGGTGCTACAACACCCACAATGTTACACATAGAGAAACCAGAACAGGGTCTGGGCACTGCAATGCCCAAGATCATGGCTGTCTAAGCTGTATTTTTATGGAAACTCTATTTTGTGTGAGTGTGTGAATCATTTTAACTTACGCAAGAGGTGTTTAACTTTAGGGAGGAGATATAAAAGGTAGAAAAATGCAAGTGGGAGGGGCTTTTGGGGGTGTGCAAGACTTCAAGATCTAGGATTGTTGTGCAAAGCAAGAGGAACATCAACATCAACTCCCAGTTTTATATTTCTTTCTTGTTCTTCCTTTAATATTTGGATCATGTTTTAAGTTTTTTGATATCATTATTAGTAGCTAAACTCCTCTATCTTGAGGAGAAATGGATCTTATGTGGATATCGTGGTGTGATTAATGAGTTATATTATTGAGATTTTTCATTAGTTTATTTGTGATGTTTTGTTCTTAATGCTTTCAATTTATTCACCATTTATTAAATGATTGTATATTTGGTATTTTGATACTCGGAAGAGGTAATCCTGAAAGGATCTAGGCGTCACAACATGAAATTCTAGATGACTTAGGAGAGATATTAGATTTTGTGAAATCATTCAAAAGAATTACAGATCTTAATGCATTCTTAATCTTTAATTTTTATAGGGATATCAAAATTAAAATATTGAGAATAGATACTTAACTCAGCATTTGGAATAGGAATTTGAGTGAATTGGAATTCTTGATTTTTACCAATAGGACGATCAATATATAATGAGTTGAAAACACTATAATTGAAACATAAGTGAAATTGATCCTCTAGAGTTTTTCTATCTTAATTTTTCCTCCCAAAGTCCATCTACTTCTACTTCTTATTCAATTTCTTAGTTTTTGATTTTTTGAATAAAGTTTGGATTACTTACTACAATAGCTAGTGATTAATTAGAATCTACAATCCCTATGGAGACAATAATTTCTCATCATTATCCTATAAAACTTGACACCATACTCTTGTGATTGAATTGCATCGAATAAGTTTTTAATGTCATTGCTAGGTATTGTCTTCATTTTAATTTCTCACTAGTATTTTCATAAGATAATTCTAGTTTTAATTTTGATTTTGATTTTTTACTTTATTCTATTTTCTATTTTCTCTTATTTTTATTTGATTTAATTTCTTTTCACTTTCTTAACAATGCATGCAACATCCGAGTGCTTGAATTGAATCCTTTTGATCTAGAGATTGTAAGAACATTTTGAGAAATTAGGAGAGCAAAGAGAGCAAAATCTAGCACAATGGCAGATCAAAATCAGTAGAGAGCAATCAATGATTACTTCAAGCCGATGGTCAATGCTAATTATTGTTGCACTACTCATCCAATATTTAATGCTAACAACTTTGAGCTAAGGACAACTTTGATCAACCTGGTGCAATAAAATCAGTTTGGGGGTTCTCTAAGTGAAGATCAAAATATTCACTTCATGATTTTTAGAGAAATAAGTGATATAATGAAAATGAATGATGTTTCAAATGACGCCATCATATTGAGATTATTCTCATTCTCTTTGAGGGACAAAGTGAGAGGTTGGTTGCAAAGTCTACAACCAGAAAGCATCACTACATGGGGTGAGATGATTGAAAAGTTTTTAGCTAAATTCTTCCCACTCACAAAAACTGCTCAACTTAGAAGTGAGATGGGGCAATTTAAATACATGGATTTTGAGCCACTTTATGAATGTTGGGAGAGATTCAAAAATTTTTCCTAATTGGCTTCAAATCTAATTATTTTATAATGGGTTGAATGGTAAAACAAGAACAATAGTAGATGCTACTTCTAGAGGTTCATTGATGAAAAAAACCATAGCAAATGCTTATTCTTCATTTGAAAACATGGCATCTAACATTTTCTAATGGTCTAATGAACATAATATGGTAAGCAAGGTCGCTGGTTGTTTTGAAGTGGATCCAATCACAGCCTTCACTTCACAGATGTTATCTCTAACTCACCAGTTAGCCATAGTGAATTTAGCATCAAAGGGAGTTTCAATTTTAGGAGAGTCTTTTTTTACAATTGGATTATACATGGCTACAAACCAAACTAAGGAAGAGGTACAATATGTGAATAACAAGGGCTACAACAACTTTCATAGAAATAACCTACCAAATCAGTATTATCCAGAATGGAGAAATCATGAAAATATTTCTTATGGGAATCCTAAGAATGCCATAAACTCTCCTCCTAGTTTTCAACCTCCAAATCAATCTCAACTAGCAAAAATGTAGCCATCACTTGAAGGTCTCATGAGTACCTTTGTAACTGAAAATAGAGCAAGATTTATGAGGAATAAGCAAGACTTAACAACATTGAGACATGCATTGGAAATATAAATGCATTAATCAAGTCTTTGAAAACTCAGATTGGTCAATTTGCAAATTCTGCTAATAATCCCAACAATGGTATTTTTCTAAGTAACACTGAGAAGAATCCAAGGGACTAATGTAACACTATAACACTAAGTGGTAAAGAATTGGAATCTCCAAAGAGGCACAATGAGACACAATCTTTCTTAGAAGCGAGGAGTCAGGATGATGCACAAGGAAAAGAGGAGGAAGAGAAGCAAGAAGAACCTAAAAGGGAAGTTTACAAACCTAGGAGGATTTCATTTTCTGATAATCCTCCAATTTTAAAAACTCTACTCGTTTTCCTCAAAGATTTCAAAAGAAGAAAATTGAAGAATAATTCAATAAATTTCTATAATTTTTAAGAAAATTCACATTCACATTCCTTTTATAAAGGCTTTGGAGTAGATACTAAACTATGCAAAGTTCATGAAGGAGGTTATGTCTAAGAAAAAGAAGCTAAAACAATTTAAGATAATTAAGCTGACAGAAGAATGCAGTGCTATTTTGTAGAGAAAGCTTCTTAAAAAATTGAAAGATCTAGGGAGTTTTACTATTCCTTGCACTTCAAAAATTCTTCATTTCATATGTGATCTAGGTGCATCTATTAATTTAATGCTTTTGTTAATTTTTCAGGAACTTGGATTGAGAGAGATGAAGCCAACTACTATTACTCTAAAATTGTCAGATAGGTCTTTGACTTTTCCTTGGGGAATTATAGAAGATGAGTTAGTAAATGTAGATAAATTCATCTTTCTAGTTGACTTTGTAGTGCTAGACATGGAAGAAGATCATGAAGTACCTTTGATTCTTGGTAGACCGTTCTTGGCAACTAGAAGAGCATTAATTGATGTTCAGTAAGATAAGTTCACTTTGAGAATTAATGAAGAAAATTTAAAGTTTAATATTTACCGTGCTATGAATTTTTCAGTTTTGAAGAATACTTGTAACAAAATTGAGATTTTGAATGACTGTGTAACTTCCAATTTTACTGATGAAAGTGTTCAAGATCTGTTGGAAAATTTTATTACAAGTTCTATTAGTTAGGATATGACAAGTTTTGGGGAAGTCACAATGCATGTCTAAGCTTTGGAAATATCATCAAAAGAGAAATTCAACAACAAGGTGGAAGCATTGGAAGAAGAATCATTGGTAGAGGAAGTAAAAGCTACATTGGAACTAAAGCAATTACCAAATCACCTTAGGTATGCATTCTTTGGAAATAACTCACTTTTTCAATGATTATTTCGTCTTCTCTTATAGGTTGGAAGAAGAAAAACTACTTCGAGTGTTAAGGGAACACAAATCAGCCATTGCATGTTCAATTGAAGAGATAGAAGGAATAAGTCCAGCACTCTACATGCACAAAATTTTGACGGAAGAATCATACAAACCATCCATAGAACATCAAAGAAGGCTCAACCCTGCAATGAAGGAGGTAGTACATGCTAAGGTTTTAAAATTTCTTAAAGCAAGTATTATCTATGCTTTCTCTGATAGTGAATTGATAAGTCTAGTCAGTGTGTGCCTAAGAAAGGTGGGATGACTATGATTAAGAATGGGAATAATGAATTAATGCCTACCAAAATAGTTATAGGGTGGAGAGTTTCCATTAACTATAGAAAATTGAATAAAGCCAGTGGAAAGGATCATTTTTCATTGCCATTCATTGATCAGATATTGGACCATTTGGCAGGTAATGATTATTATTTCTTTCTTGATGGTTATTCAAGCTATAATCAAATTGTCATTACCCTAGAGGACCAAGAGAAAACAACCTTTACTTTTCCTTATGGTATCTTTTCATATAAGAGAATGCCTTCGGTTTAGGTAATGCTCCTACCACTTTTTAGCATTGGATGATGGAAATTCTTCATGACATGGTGAAAAACATAATGCAAGTGTTCATGGATGAGTTTTCAATTTCTGGCTCTACTTTTGATTAATGCCCGCATAACTTGTCTCGTGTCTTGCAGAGATGTGAAGAAATTAACCTTGTTCTCAATTGGGAAAGGTGTCATTTTAGGGTTAGGGAAGACATTGTGCAAGGGCACAAAGTATCATCATATGGACTAGAAGTAGACCAACCAAAGATAGCAACCATTGAATAACTCCCACCTTTGATCAACACAAAAGGAGTTCAAAGTTTCTTAGGCAATGCAATATTTTACAAGAGATTTATTAAAGACTTCTTTAAGATTTCTAAACCTTTATATAATCTCCTTGAAAAAGATGCTCCTTTTGATTTTGATGAAAATTGTTTGTAGGCATTCATCAAGTTAAAAGAAAAGCTTATTGCAATATCAATATTGGTGATGCCTGATTGGAACTTGTTGTTTGAAGTGATGTGTGATGCAAGTGATGTTGCATTGGGAGTAGTTCTTGGACAAAAACATGACAAGATGTTTAGAACCATCTATTATGCAAGTCATATATTAGATGATGCATAAAAAAATTACACTACAACTGAGAAGGAAATGCTGACTAGGGTGTTTACATTGGACAATTTTCAATCATACATCATTGGATCAAAAGCAATAGTCTACACTGATCATCCAACCATCTGATATTTGTTTGCGAAAAAAGATGCCAAACCTTGGTTGATTTAGTGAATTTTGTTGTAGCAAGAGTTCGATGTGGAGATTTGGGATAAGAAAGGAAGTAAGAATGTAGTGGCTGATCATTTGTCCAAGTTGGCACATCCAAGAGAAGAGAAATCAATTCAAGTAATTTTCTTCATGATGTATATTCTTTTTATATTGATCTTTTCTAATAAGAAATTGCTTTCTTCAATCAATACCATTTTTTCTCATATTGTATGTGCCTTTTTCCTTGTGTTCCTTTTTATTATGATAAAAAGAGGGAGAAATAACAGCAATGATAGCATTTTATTAAATAGCAACAATGACAATTTTACATTTACTTAAAATTAAATAAGTGCATAATAGCATTTCATTCACTTATTATTAAATAAGTGCACTAATTTAGGGGGAGCTATTAGTTTTAATAGAAAATTTTTAAGTTTATTTTCTAAAAGGTATCACTGGAATGTTTTTTCATCATCAAAAGAGGGAGAATGTTAAATCTAAGCCTTCTATTTAACTTAATTTTGATGATGAATGTGGATTAGCAACTAAGTTTAGATGATGAGTAAACATATGAGTGAAAAGTTAAGGTACACTAAAAACTTATGATAACTCAAAACCTTAAAAACTATTTTAGATGCACTAGATATTTCTGAAATCAAGTAAAACAAGTTTAGAAGTTGAAGAAGCCATCAAAAGGTCAGAAAGTTAAGTCTAAAAGAACAAAAGACATGTCTGAAGCTTTGAAACAAGCTTAGAGGAAGATTTCCATGCTTCATAAGTTAAAAGGATTAATCCAAACTCAATTAAAAAGCAAGCAATCCCTTCAAAGAATGCTTCAGATGGTAAACACAGACTTCATAGGCCAAAATATACCCATTGAAAATGTCAATCGCTAGAAGGAACTTTAGAGTTTGAGAGACGACCTTCAGATATTCTGAAGTGCATCACTAAAACAAAGTTCAAACTAAGCTGAGGTTTAGAAGATCTAAAAAAGAGCTTCAAAAGCTCTAAAATTTAATGTGGCAATGGTAACTAACAAAACACCCAAAGTTTAACTTGAAAGGGTTTGGAACTTGCTTGCAAGGCAAATTGCATTGATTATTAAAAATGCAATCTTAAATAGTTAAAAATTACCAAAAATAATAATTAATAGCTAAATACTCTTCTAAGAGTATAAATGGAGCATTAAAATCACTAGAAGAGTAGTTGAATGTATTAAAAACAAGCATTTACAAAGAGTTTAAGTTTTCTTCCAAGCTTTCAATGCTAAACTCTAATATTGCATTCAAAGCTTCATCTTCAACAATATTTAAGGAGTTTGAAATCTTTGTCCTTAAGTGTTATATCATTTTTTCTGTTTTAAAATTTGTACAACCTGCATAAGTAAGAGGCAATTACTTTGTACAATTTGTTACTACTTTATCTTTCTGCAAGCAATGGGCTTGCAGTGTGATAGTATTTAATACAACAAGTAGGGAAGACTTGCTAGGTCTATAAGAGTTGGTTGGTGAGCTCAAAAAGTTAACATATATTTTTGATCAACGTATTGATCAAGTGTTAGGAGAACCTGAGTGTAGTAGGAAAGACTTAATTGTGTTCAAGTGTTCTATGTGACTCTCTTTTTTTTTTATTTAGCACTATTATCTTTAATTTGGCCAAAGCTTTTAGAAGCTCAATTCCCCTCTCTCTTGCGCCCCCCCCCCCCTCGAGACCGACACAACCTTAAATGCTCAATTATAATCATACAAAAATTTAAAACATTATCTTAATTATTTCAATTATGAGATATCAAGCCATGATGATGATTATAGAAGGTTTGACTAAGAATGAAATACCTATTCGAGACCTTAAACTATAAGTTTCTAAAACAAGCTTGAAATATGCCTTGCGATTGCGATTTTGCTTCATGACATGGTTATCACGTACACAATTGAACTTCATTTAGTCATGAGCACAAGCATTCTTTTAATGACCAACCAATATAGTCAATAATGAATTTCACAATGTAACCTCATAACACAATCCAAACTTATTATCAATCTAATAAACTCATGCTAATAAATTTAGATCAGGTATGTAAATGTTAAAATTTCAAATCAGATAAGCACATAAATTCAGTTCAAAAATATCTAACCAAGTATATAACCATCAAACAATTTTCCCCCTTTATTTTTAATTGCAGCTCTCAATTTTCTTGGTTATTTCTTCTATCTCAATGGTTGTAAATTATGAGTGTACCATGTACAATAATTTTGAAGTCTTCCTGCAATCACAAATATGTTTCTTTTTACCCTTTTTGGTAACCAATCATTTGGTCAAACTTTGGTAGTAAGATGTTGTGTGATGAAGGATTGTGCACCGTCTTTTGGTCTCCATTTCAATATAGCACATTTTTTTTGCATTTTCCTTGCAAAACGATCATAGACTTTGTGTACTAATTTGTTGCAAAAATGGCATCTATGATAGGTTATATTTGGTGCTTGATTTGGGCTAGTCAAATATGACTTTTTCTTTCTTATCCATGAGTGCCCATTGTATTTTCCAAGTTGAGAGGATTTACCTTTCTTATTTGTGATGATTATGCCCCTAGTCCATCCCATGAATTTCTTAGGTTCATGTGGTTTTTCTCCACTTAATTCACCATGGCTTTCTTTTCTGTCTAGTCATCCATAGGAACTTGGTGACAAATTCTCCTAAGTTGGAGAATTTATTTACCATGCCATTTAGAACTTCTATCTCTTTCTTTAGATCATCAACTTCTTTTTGCAAAGATAGAGTTTTCTCAACCAACTTAGTGTTATTCACTTTAATTATTACATTAAATTGTATCTTTTCTTGACTAAATTAGTGACAAGGTATTTCAAATTCACTGAAGAGAATCATATAAATGTTATAGCTTATCATTGTATTTACTACATTCACTGGTAGAGCTTGAGCATTTTGAACTAGAGGAGTTATAAAATTTTACCTCAATTCCAATGTCTTTGTTCATTTCTTTAGGTTGATTTTCTATGGTTGTTGTTGTTGAGATTTTATTCTCAATTAATGCCATACAACAAATTCTTACCACATTTTCAAATTTGTCCTCTTCTTCTTTACTTGAGCTTGTGCTAAATAATCCATCCTCATTTAAATATGTTTTACATTCTTTGTTCTTGGATGAATTTTTGGAATATCCTCATTTGGGCAATTATCTTTCAAGTGTCCAATGCCTCAACATTTGTGGCACTGAGGTAGTTATCTCTTTCTTTATCTTTTCTTTTTGTCATTTGCTCTACGCTGCATTTTTGAATAGTTACCTCCACTTCTTCTTACAAATCTTTTGAATTTTCTAGTGACCAATGTAATTTCGTCTTCAAATTTTGAGGTTAACTAACTACAATTGTCCATAGTTGCTTCTAATCTCTGATTTTCTTCTCTTTTGTTTTTGACTAGCTCATGTGACATGAGTGATCTAATCAAATCATCAACCTTGAGTTCATTTAGATCCTTTGCTTCTTCGATGGTTGTAATCCTTTGGTTCCATGACTCAAGAAGCGCTCGAAGAATCTTCATTTTCTGTTCAAAATTTAAAATTTCCTTTTCCAAACCTATGAGGGTGTTAGTAATTTTTGAGAATCTAGCATACATTTCAGATATTTTTACCCTCTATCATTCTAAAGTTTTCTAATTCTCTTATGAGCATATTTTGCCTAGTTCCTTTTACTTGTGAGGGACCTCATAAATTGAGACAAGTTTGTCCCATATTTCCTTGGCAGTTATGCAAGATGAAACTCTATCAAATTCAATAGAAGATTATGCACAAAATAGAGAATTCATTGCCTTCGCATTATTTTGGATAATTACTGCTTTTTCTTTTATCCATGCACTTATGTCTATTTCAAGGAGGGTTACTCCCAATTCAATGGTTTTCTAGGAGTCCTTATCGTTAGCCATTATGTATTGCTTCATCCTCAACTTGAAATATGTAAAGTTGATTCCTCTGAATAAAGGTGGTCGAGTGGACAATTGCCCTTAAAAAACACATAGGATGAAAAGAATGAGTTAGCCATTTGGAATCTCTATAAATATTTTTGCAACCTGCTCTAATACCACTTGTTGGTCCCTATGGCGTGACTTAACCTAAGAGGGGAGAGGTAAATTGAGTTTATACAACTTTTTTGCTACAACCCTAGTTTAATCAAATTCCATGTTTCAAATTATTTGCTAATGAATGTGGAAAGTAAAGAGCAAGTAATAAACCAATCACATATAGCAAAAACAATATGGTGGTTTGGAACAACCTCTCTACTTCACTCTTTCAAGCACACACCCTTTGTGTCATAGGTTCCATTATATTAATCATAATACAATTAGTGCAACCACACTCTCCTTGATTTTAGCTTAAGCGGGTGTAACTAGTGCCTCTTGCACTGTTCTTGATTCCAACTCAAGGGGGCATAAGCACTTAGAGCCTCTTGCACTCTTCTTGATTTCAACTCAAGGGGGCATAAGCACTTAGAGCCTCTTTGCACTCTTCTTGATTTCAACTTTAAGGGGCATAATATAATCCAACAAGTTGATTGCAAGACACATCCAACAATCACACTTTTTCTTTTTGAGATTGGCCTCCAATACGAACTCAAAGAAAACCACAAATAGAAAATGAAAAGAAAGATATTACACTTAATTCATGTTTCTTTGGGAGCACAAGGGAAGTATTTATGATCCTTGAAAGCTCATTGGAATGCAAATGATCTTCCCTTGTCTTATTAATAAAAGCCTTGAATAAGTTTTAAAGAAAGTTTTTACTTTGGCTTTGACTTGAGAAAGGATTTGAATGCTAAAGCTCAATGGATGTGTTAAACTTCTTGAATCATCTCTCTAGAATGTTTCTAAATATCTCCCTTTATAGATTTCTTTAAAACTTGAATGTTTGAATTAAAGGGAAAAGACTTCAAGGCATTTCAATGGCTATATGTTTGACTACTGAAGGGGCAGCTTGTATGGCAGGAGGCTAGGATATTGGTTGTGGGGCATGTGGTAGGTGTAAGAGGTTGTGGTATGGCAAGGGGTATGAAAAAATCATTTTTACACTCGTTGGACAACCATAGGTAGTATGGTAGGTGATATGAACAGTAGGGTCATTCCCAGTTACTGTAGTGATGGTATTGTAGTAATGGCAAGTGATATAGCAAGCACCTAGGGTATGGTAGGCAATATGAATAATGGTACTATAGTAGTTACTATAGCACTTTACTATATTTGAAAATTTTCACACTTGCTGGAAGACCATAGGCGATAGGCAAAGGTACCTCTCATGTCCACTAGTGCAATGAATAGTAACCACCCTTGTTATTGAAGCAGCCACTGTAACTCCCTTGGCACTATAGCAAATACTATAGTAGTAGGTACTATAGTTACATATCTTTTTATCCCTTCAACACATTAGTCCATTTTAGACATATATTTTCCCAAATCATGATAAACTAAGTTTAATGCAAGTTGAATCATAACAATTTTCCTCTTTTTAAATGCTTTTGAGAACCATTAAAAATATTCAAGTTGATTACTCATTTAACTTCATGTTTCATCTATTCCTTTGGTTTTCTACAATCGATGGCTTAATTTTAAACACATTAGAACATATTGTATCATCTATCCACTCATTATATATTTCGAATCTTAATATCACTGCAACTATTATACTTAATATAGCTCAATCATTCTTAAACCATATTTCTTTGCATTTCAAGTCATACACATTGCAAGATACATTCTTTTACATATATCACTTTGAAATCTTAATAAAACATTATTAGCTTACATCAAGTCCTAGATAAGTTTTTTTGTCATCAAAATATACACCTTGACTCAACAACCACAACAATGTAATGTGGGACCAATACGCTGTGTGCATCCCCTTCTAAAAAGGTGATAGGGAATTATTTTCTTGCTACCTTTCGAAAGATTAGCCTACTAAGTTTAGTTAGTCTACACAGGCTCTCCTTCCTGCTAGGGTATTTTTGCCCGATGTTGGTCCTCCTATAATGACATTGATAGTTCCAATGGTTGAGTGGTTAGCTTTCATAGTGTCATCTCTTTCCTGCTCTTTGGGAGTTGCTTCTCTCTATTTGGGAGAGTCCTCCCTTCTTTTGTTCATGTCTTCCCTTCTCCGCACATTGTCCATATTGTTGTGGCATTCCTCTTTTGATTAGATTTTCTATTTCTTATTTAATATGCTAGCATTCTTTAGATCATGGCCCTTTTCTTTTTTTTAGAGGTAGTATTTTTGTGATTCCTATCTCCTGTGGTTTGGCTTTATGAGGAGAGGTTCATGAAGGTATCCCTGATTTTTTATTTCATGATATATATAAGACTTGTTCAAGGAAGTGAAATTATCATACTTGTCCCTCTCCCTATGAGGTGGTCCTTTCTCCCTCCTCCGTGTTGTGTGGATTTGCTCCTTTTTCTATTGAAGTTTTCTTCATCTCCTTTAACTAATTCTTCTTCTTCAATGTGTCTATTGAGCGCTTCCAAGGGTTCAAAGTAACTCTTTAGCAGTTCCAGATGTAGATGGTTTTTGATTTATATATCCATGATCCCTTCTATAGAGTTGTCATTGCTATAGTCTAATCTAACTTGACAATTTTTATGGTAAGTCAATCAAATTTGTCAACATATTCCCTAAGAGACTCATTTTTTTTCTATTTGACCATTATCAGTGATTCCATGATCTTCTTCTATCTGCATTATCCTATGAAGCTAGTAAGGATGTGTCTCTGCAACTCTCTAGATGTGCTAATGGAACCTGAATACAAAGTCTGATACCAGGATAATGTCGCTCCCTTAAATGGTGGATAGAAAGGTTGATATTTGATGGTATTTGATGCTCCCATAAGATTCATCTAGTCATTATATCTTAACAAGTGGTCTCTGGGATCCATGGTTCCATCATTGGTGTTTATATGAGGGACCTTGAATCCCTTAGGTAGAGGTTCCTCCATAATTTTTGCTATAATGGGTGTTTGCTTAATTATCTCTGCATATTTTATACGTCTTCAAGAGATCCTTTTCTCCAACCCTTCAATTCTTTCCTATAAGAGCTTATGAACCTTAAACTATACTCAAGATTTCACCTCATCTTCTCTTAGTTGTAGATTGTGTCTCATATCTGGTTATCGTTGGGCCTATTTTCTTATGACATTGGTGGTTGATGATTCCTTCAAGGTTTCCCCTTTCCTTTATAGGAAGGAGGATTTCTCTTCCTTCTTAGTGCCTAGCATGGATCATTGATTGACGTAAATTAACATGCTTGTGCCAGTGCACACATCATGAGCATTATAGTATAGATATCATTCCCACTATGAGGAGCTTACTCTTTTCCAAGTACTAAAATCATATCTAGATTGAAATTATTTGATGAATCATATCAATAGTGAGAAAAATATGATTTAATATGGAATAAAATAGAAAATTTAGCATTGTTAGTTCCTAAGGATTGCACATGTAAAGAGACAATCAATCGAAGAAGGTCTAGGGTGTTTAACTTCACCTAGCAAATCTACTTGATTCTATGTTCAATTGTTTGATTTAACCATCATCACTACAATGTTAATTGAATGAGGTGTTATTTTTACAACTCTTTTCCAACCAATGATAAGTATATTTCCTTAAATTAATTCTCTTTTCAAAGTAGAATTATATCCAAAAGAATTTATTAAGATTAAGCATTCATATGCAAACACATCTTTATGCATTCACATGGATTGCACAAGCTCACGATCATATTCTTATCTCTCATGCACACATGTTTTAATATTTAAGAGTCTATCCTTAATTAATTTTTTCTAGGCATCAATTAAGAATCTGTAATCACCCAATTGGTGTCCAATCAATTGCTAGCATTAAGAATAGAATAGAGAAAACAAAGTGCAATGATGACAATTTCAATGAATAATTAAAACTAAAATCAAGCTTCCTTGCTAGGGTCCATTAAAACTCTAGATGAATGAAGTTTATTTATCCATAATTTAATCAAAATCAACAAAATAAATATCTAATATCCTCATAATTCAAATCCAAACTTTAATAAAAAATACAAAAAGAAGAATAAATTTGAAAGAACTAGAAGATTAAAGTTGTTGAAAATTTCTTCTCTTTAATGCTTGAATGATCCTTTGCAATTTTTTGCTAGAATCTCCTTCTTCATTCATCTATTTATAAATGCACTAGTGTTGGGTTTCATGCAAGTATGCATGTTCACAAGTAATACAGATATGATGAGTTAGAGTATAGTTCCCTCAAGGAGTTGTTTGATTACCACATTATTACTAATCTTATATCAGATTTGTATTATTTGTTCTAAACAAAACAATTAAACTATCTAGGCAACAAAGCAAGTGAAGAGAAATCAATTGGAAAGGTATCTAGGGAGTTAACTTCACTTAACCATTTCGCTTGTATTGATGCATTGCATTGATTAGATCATCATTCCTCCCATATCAATCGAATGCACTAAAGTATCTACTACCCTTTCTCAAGTGCTATGATAGATGTGCCTATTGAAGTTACCTACTATGTTTTCATGTAGATTCACATCAATAAACCCATTAAGCCTAAGCATCCATGTGTGATCTATGCGCTTGTAAGGTCATATTCACACAGATTGCACATGCACAATGGCTATCTCTAGTCATCATTGTAACATATGTTCTTTCATTTAATGTTCTTTCATTTAAGAGTCTATCCTTAATTTATCTTTCTCAAGTGTGAATTAGAAATCTTAAATCATACATATGATGGCCAATCACGTGCATGCATTAAGCATAGAAAGGAAGAAACAATGAGAAAGAAGATAATCTAAATCAAAAGTCAAACATCAACATAAGATCCATTGTTGGGATCGCCCTAAATAAAAGAAAATTAGAACATAATTAATTAAAATTGACTAAAAGATTAACAAATATTGTCATGAATGTTGATTTCAAAATACAACTGATGAACTAATATTGAAAGAAAAAGAATATGCAATTTTGTAGCAAACTCTTTCCCCTTGATCTTTTCTACTCAAAACTTCCTCTCCTCGAAAGCCACATCTCTCTTGACCCAAAATTCCCTTGTTTTTGTGTCAAAACCTCTTTTATTAACCCTAACACTTCCATATGAATTTCCAAAGTTATTTTGCATAAATATTATAAAAATTTCTAAATATATCAACTTTCGCCATTTATAAGCAATGGGGTACCCAAATTAGGCGTTGGGGGTGCCCAATCCCTATCCACATCATTCAAATTTTGGTAGCTTGGGCACTGGGGTACCCAAGT